>CM033641.1:283661810-283953762 GCA_019512145.1 Engystomops pustulosus | reverse complement strand
TACACCACACACGATAATAAATAGATGTACACTCACCGGCCACTTTAATAGGTACACCATGCTAGTAACGGGTTGGACCCCCTTTTGCCTTCAGAACTGCCTCAATTCTTCGTGGCATAGACGTTGAGATCTGGGACTGCGGAGGCCTTGAGTACAGTGAACTCATTGTCATGTTCAAGAAACCAGTCTGAGATGATCCAGCTTTATACATGGCGCATTATCCTGCTGAAAGTAGCCATCATATGTTGGGTACATTGTGGTCATTGATGGACATGGTCAGCAAAATACTCAGGTAGGCTGTGGCATTGCAACGATGCTCAATTGGTACCAGGGGCCCAAAGAGTGCCAAGAAAATATTCCCACACCATGACACCACCACCAGCAGCCTGAACGTTGATACAGGCAGGATGGATCCATGCTTTCATGTGTTGATGCCCAATTCTGACCCTACCATCCGAATGTCGCAGCAGAAATCGAGACTCATCAGACCAGCAACGTTTTTCCAATCTTCTACTGTCCAATTTCGATGAGCTTGTGCAAATTGTAGCCTCAGTTTCCTGTCTTAGCTGAAAGGAGTGGCACCCGGTGTGGTCTTCTGCTGCTGTAGCCCATCTGCCTCAAAGTTCGACGTACTGTGCATTCAGAGATGCTCTTCTGCCTACCATGGTTGTAACGGGTGGAGATTTGAGTCACTGTTGCCTTTCTATCAGCTCGAACCAGTCTGCCCATTCTCCTCTGACCTCTGGCATCAACAAGGCATTTCCGCCCCACAGAACTGACGCTCACTGGATGTTTTTTCTTTTCGGACCATTCTCTGTAAACCCTAGAGATAGTTGTGCGTGAAAATCCCAGTAGATCAGCAGTTTCTGAAATACTCAGACCAGCCCTTCTGGCACCAACAACCATGCCACGTTCAAAGGCACGCAAATCACCTTTCTTCCCCATAGTGATGCTCAGTTTGAACTGCAGGAGATTGTTTTCACCATGTCTACATGCCTAAATGCACTAAGTTGCCGCCATGTGATTGGCTGATTAGAAATTAAGTGTTAACGAGCTGTTGGACAGGTGTACCTAATAAAGTGGCCGGTGAGTGTATATTAGTACTTAAAGAAGACCTGTCACCACCAAAAAGACCCCCAACAAATATGCCCCCCATAATCCTCTCTCGAGCCCCTTTCTATATCTGCCAATTTTTTTCTAAATTTATGTTGGGGAACTTAGTTGTAACCGATCCAACCTCTTACCAAATAAGAGGTCGGATCCTCGTATCCTCTGTGCTTGAAGTCGGCTTTATTCATGAAGGGGCGGGCCGACACATCCCCACCACGCCCCTGTCAGCTAGGACCTATAGGAAAAGCCGGCAGTATCGCATATGTTGTGAAATCGCTGCCGGCCCTCTGCGACGCGGCTGCGCCGGCTTGGGGGGATTCTGCAATGTTTTTTAATGCTGCAATGTTTTTCAGTTTTGTTCTATCGTCTGTGCAGAGAGCAACAGCAGTATAAGTAGCATAATTTGCAGGTGATCTGTCAAGTGGAGTCCTTGTTCATCGCAACTAATCAGATTGAATTTTCTTTGTAAATTGCCTTTAAGAAAATAAAGAATAAAACAAATGATTGACTGCCATGAGCAGCTACTCCACATTTTCTTTGCACCATTTTTTAAAGTCCCCCCCGGACACAATCAGCTTTAAACATTGCAGAGTAACATTTTACTGTTATTAACTGTACTTTTTTCTGTATATTTTCATAAATATTGGTGGTATAATAAAAATACTTTTTATTACGTATTTATTTTAA
The DNA here is from genome assembly GCA_019512145.1 of Engystomops pustulosus. Lineage (NCBI taxonomy): Eukaryota > Metazoa > Chordata > Amphibia > Anura > Leptodactylidae > Engystomops > Engystomops pustulosus. The sequence goes on along the minus strand of CM033641.1, from coordinate 283,951,965 downwards.
AGTTTTTTCATTTTATTTTTATGAGTATTTGAAGGAATCCACACGCACGATTTTCCACAGAACCCCAACTGTCTGTAAATTCCTACCCAGTCCATTAAAATGATCAATGAAAATAAATTGTACGTGACAGATTTTTTTTAAGCCCAGGCTCCAGTTTTTACAAATTAGAATAATTTTTTAATATTTTGCACTTTATATTGAATGCTTCCAACGTTCCCATTTCATCTTTCTGGGGTTGTGACATACATTAAATTAGTATTTTGCTATTTTGCCGTTTTTTTCTTAAAAAAGGAAAAACAATAAGCTGCAATTTTTTTGAGTGAACTAGAAATGCAAAAAAAAAATATTTGTATATTTTTATTGCTACATCAAACTATTAATTTATGTATTTAACCACACCCTCCCTCCCAAGGTTACCCACACAGAGATGGCATTTATGTGCCTTTGGGAAGCTACATTGATCAGTAGATGGGTGTCCAATACAACAATTTTAACTTTGAAATGCAAAGATATTTTCATTGGGGCACATTTACTTACCCAGTCCAGTCACGATCCAGCGGCGCATTCTCCAACGAGGATTTGGGTCTGCCGGAATTCACTAAGGCCCGTGTGCCCGATGTCCACCAGGTGGCGCTGCTGCGCCGAGCTCCGCCGGAGTTCACCTGCTTCTTCCCGATGGATGTAAGTGCTGATCTTGCGACACAAATTATTTTTTACATTCCGCTGTTTTTGCGAATCCGTGGCGTTTTCCGACGGCCACGCCCCCCGATTTCTGTCGCGTGAAAGCCAGCGCCGATGCGTCAACATCCTGGGACAATTCAGGGCAAATCGGAAATTGTCGCCGAAAGTGCGCGATTCGGACCCTTAGTAAATGAGCCCCATTTTGTCATAAAATCCCTTTAAATATATTTGTAGCAGGATAGTAACTATTCTAACTATAATTCTCAACAGAGCCTAATTTTTTGATACGCCACCGACACAATAGTTGGGGGGTGAGGGGCTTTTTCCTATTGATCTATTTTGTATCAGGATCCTTAAATTTCACGTTCCTGTTTATGTTCTGTGCTGAAAGATTGGTTATTTATTATATGGTAGCAGGAATTAGAACCTGTATTGTATCATATCAATATCTTGTCTGGTCTCCACATGTTTTTTTCTCCACCGCCATATAAATGATGTGAAGGAAGCAATGACAGGACCCCTTACTGATACTGAATCTATCCATGCCACCTCATTAGCTGCGTAGCAGGAGATGCTTATTTTATCATGGATGTCATCCCACTGGTACACCATAGCTTATTGATGGCATAAAAATATGTCTGTAGATTTCCATTTATGGGAAACTTTATAACGTAGAACCAGGTGCAACTTGTAATCTTAAAAAAAAATCTGCCCCTACAGCGCCTCCCTTATCTATGTTAAACAACACCAGACTTACATTCATCTTGGTCAGACATGAACATGTAAGGTGATTTTCAAAGGCAAATCCACGGCTTCAAAGTCCAGACATTTAAGTTATGAGACTGCAGAGCAGCCAAGTGTCCTGTCTATGTAACCACATGCTGACCTTATATTTGTCATTTCAATCCCTAAGAACATATGGTTGATAGTCTTGGATTTTTGTTGTACAAATGTACATACATTAAAATAGATATCTTTTTATAGACAATATTGTTCCAGACCCTCTCACAATTCTAAATGCTACTGATTATCCCTTTGTTTCGCTGCCGTATCAAATGCCACATGTTACAATTCATCTAGTGGCACCTTGTGATGTGCTTGGATGGTGGAGTGATTGTTCTAGAGCCAAAACATTGAGATATATCAAGGTTTCACTGTTCCATTAAAGTGGACCAATACCAGGTCATTTACCGTATTTTTCGGACTATAAGGCGCACAAAAAATCCTTTGATTTTCTCAGAAATCAAAGGTGCGCCTTATACTCCAGTGTGCCTTTATAAATGAACCGTACCTACAGATAACAGCTGCCTTGAACAGTGCACAGTTCTGCCACCTGCTGGTCATTCATCCTTATAATACGGTGCGCCTTATATATGATCCTAGATGTTTTAGCAGGCTTTTAAAGATGGTGCGCCTTATACTCCGGTGCGCCTTATATTCCGAAAAATACGGTAGTCCTGGGCCGCAGGTGATGAGGATGAGGCAGGATCGGCAGATGACTGAAGCTGGGGAGGTGCCTAGGTCTGTAGATTCAGCTCTCACAGTGCCAGGACATCTATACTGATGCTACGGGAGGTGTAAGGAGCAGAAGGAGCTCCATCCTGCCTTCAGTTTTTGGCCACTGCTACTGTGGGCTCTATAACACTTTAGTCTCATCCTCTTTCTGCGGCACCACAGGTAATCCTCAGCTGTAGTCCCCAAGTTTTTTGAGTCATATGGTTCTGCATTTATTGTAATTATAACTTTACTCTCTCAAGCAAAGGGGTCTGGATATGTGTTTGGCCACCTGGACTTCAAGATCGTGGTTGAACCAGTAGATGCTACTCCTTTCACTGTGGTTCTGTTGGCTCCGTCACGTCAAGAGAAGGCAGCATGGACCAGTGATATCAGCCAGGTATTGTAATATTAACACATTTTTTTATGTACCAGATAAGTTCATAGACAGTGGTGTTATAGGCAGTTGGCGCTGGTAACGCTTATAACATATGCTGATCACATTTGCTTACTATACAGTGCTTCCATTGGGGTCTCATGGGGCTTTTGCTAAATTCTTGCTGGCAAAATGACAAAATACCCCAGTGGATCATATATCAATATAGGTTTCTATATGTTATGCATTGTTGAAAATCCAATAAATCTAAAAGGATTTAACAGTTCTTGGTCTGCTCCTTGTGCAATGTGCCCTATGTATCTTTAGTTTCCAGATGTTCCATGCATTTTTTCACATATGTATCACTTTTTTTGCTTATTATTGTGACTTTTTAGGCGCAAATCTGCACCTGGTCCAGGGCAGGTGCAAAGGAAGGATTTGTTTTCATGGACCCTGTTTTAACATGTAAATTGGAATTATTGTACATGATTTACATGTTTAAAATTTTTCACATTAACCTGTTTTTTTTTTAAATTCATAAGTTTTTGCATTTACATTATTATAAAATGTATTGGTAACGTCTATGGGTGAGGTCACACGTGGCATTTTGGTTGCGTTTTGAAAGGCATTACAACAGCCGAGGAGAGGTGATTTGTCTAATAATTACATTACTGTTAACGTTTGTGTTTACAATGTGTTAACATACGTTAACAAAAACGCCACGTGTGACTGTACCCTCATATGTCGTTATCTCCCTGGGGTGTGACTTGAGTGCTTAAAAATTCAGGACACGTCCTCAAATCCAAAATTTACTGAAGTGTCCACTTGTCACACTTGAGGAGGGAAAGTGTGTAAAAGTCTCTTGGAAGAGTCTGTGGACCCTCTGGACCACCGCAGGAGATGGTATGAGGCCTGCGGTGGCAGCCAAGGTACAGGGAAGTGCAGGAAACAGTCCAAGCCTGGGATGACAGCAGCAACACAGAGGAACACGGGTAACGCTGGCACGGACTGCAGACACAGCTGGACTGGAACCCTGGAAGGCACAGCAGGAAGCGTATGGGAACGCTGGAAGACAGGACACACCAGGAGCGTATGGGAACGCTGGAGACACACAGAAACACAGGAAAGCGTCTGGAAACGCTAATGGGCTTTCTCTTCCACAGGAACGGCTTAGGGAAGCCTGGCATGGAAACCATAGGAGATCCTAAGAGAAGATCCGGCAGGGAGAGAAGGGAGGTGCCGGATTATAAGGGCAAGCCGGATTAGCAGGAGCCAATCAGGAGGACGCTGGCCCTTTAAGGCTAGAGAAGTCCACGCGCGCGCCCTCTAGTGATGAGAGCGTGCGACTGCAGGCAAGGAGGCGTGCGGCCTACACGCCGGGAGCCGAAGCACAGACAGGAACCAGGAGAGGTAAGTGAGGGCATGGAGACGGGGACTGGCAGGCAGCGGAGCGCGGGTGTACCCGCGATCCGCGACATGGATCTCGGGAGCACCCGTGACACCACTCCTGTATATAATTTGCTTGTGTCCATGTGGATTTGAGACATTTGTAACAAAAAGTCTCAAAAAGAAGCCAAAATTTGCACCTGCCAGGATAGGCAAAACTGAACATGTATCACAAGTAAAAAGACATGATCATACATAAGGCGCAAAAAAGGACTTCCAAATGTCTCAATTACCGTATTCACCAAAGGAAAAAAACTATGTTACTTCTGACCGTAAATTAGGACCAAGCTGAGTTTATTTCATCACCGCTGGTTTGTAGAGAATAGCTCATGTATAGACCATAAGATAACATAGTGCAACACCCCTGCCAACGTATAGGCAAGGGAGTAGTTGCGAATAAGGCCCTCAACCTGTCAGGACCCATCTCGTGAGTCTGATCAACTCATCAAGGAATAATGCAGGGAAGACTCAGGTAATAGCAGCCGTAGATCCTGCCTTAACAGGCAATGGTTAAGTGGGTGTAAGTTATTGACCAATGATGTTACTGCAATGTAAACTGGAGTGTGATTGGACAGGTGCTACCACCTGACCAGGAGAATAAAACCCCTGGACAGGGAGGAGTACAGAGCTCTTTGAGCACATGCTCTTACCAGCAATCTCTTTACCACCAGCTCTCTTGGAGAGCACAAGGTCTTTTACCAGCAGCCCAGACGACATGGTCTGAGTGAAAAGAGAGACCGTGTTTAGTACACCTTCAGTACTGACACTTAATCTAATCCCAGGACCAGAGTCAGGAGACTACAATCCAGAGCTGCAGCTTCCACAGTTTGGACACGGCTCCATCCCAGCCTGCATCTACTACCTACTATTCCCGAGAACCCCTCTCCATGACCACTCCAGTCATCCGAATCTGCTGTGAGACCATTTAGGCTTATTGCCTGCTGTCAATAAAGAACCACAAGTTATTTTGCACACAGTTGCCTCCGTCTGATCCCTGGATATGGCTGTCTACCACCATGGGCTCCCCATCCATTACCCAGGGACCTATTTTACAGTCACTCAGGGGTTGCCCCAGGGAGAACCAGTACATCAGCCTCTCCCTCCATCTTTCTTGCACACACACCACCTGCTGGAGACCTTCCAGGCTGTAGGACAGCCCTCCGGTCCCCACACCAAGCACCGTGACATCAGCGCGCCCTAGGCCGCAACCACCAGCCACTCCGGTATTCTGGGCCTTGGCTGCCTCCAGGCCCCAAGAAAAGGCTAGGCCCCAGTGGGGGATGTTGCAATAGCAATATAATAACAACAGGAGCTTGATGAAGGTCTTTGTGAAAACACACAATAGATAACGAGTTGTACAATATCCCATCTATTCAGGAGTCAGAGCATTAAATAAATTTGAAGATTATTATTCTCGTCATGCTTCTAGCCATACATATTCATTTACTTTTAGTGTCAATTTAATATATCAAAGGAAGAAAATCTGATAGATTGAGAGATAACATATTCTTTAGACTGCCGTCCTTCTGTGATAAACAAGTATGCGGAGATGAAAACTGAGGAATTACAAAGCCTTTGTTGAGTTTATCATCTGACATTTCATGTATAATGTTATAAATTCAGGGTGTGTTTACACATGGCATTTACATTACGTTTTAAAATGCAATGTAACACCCTAGCAGATGAGATTTGCCTAATTGCATTGTGGTAACATTGTGTTTACGTAAACATAATAACACAATGCAATTAGGTAAATCTCCTATCCACAGCTTTTAAATTGAGTTTTAAAGCACAATGTGAATATCACGTGTGAGCGTATCCTCAGGGATCTTTGTAAACTAGATCAAAATTTGTACAAGTTTCAAGGTTTCTTATGCAGTGGTATTTAAAATATGGAAGATAGTGATGAAGAGACCTCAAAGTGAATAGAGGAGCAGATAGCATGTCACCGTAATATGTTATATAATATACACCTAAGGTAGGATATTAATTTATTAGTTTATATTGGTAAAATTGGCTTAAAATAAGTCTCTGTTGGTTATCAGCAAGTGGATCTATAGGTGGGGGCTCTCTCTTTATCTGATAGTCGAGGTGCTAGGATGACCCCCATGTTTATTGCACTGGACCACTTTCTGGTTCTGACAACCCCTGACTTGGACAACCACACGGACATGGGGAATGCGGTCCCTTACTTTATCCAAGCAATAACAGCATATGAACATCAAACGCTGCTAAGACCCTTTGGATGTCTATCCCCGGGGCAGTGCACAATTCACTGGACCAGATATGAACACATGGATGGGAAGCACCTGACACTAAACATGTCCTAAAAGAGCGCGGATTCATCCGATGTATATACAAAACCTATATCTAGACGTAATATCGCTTGTTCGATGCAGCCCGGTTTGCAGTATAGATTACTAGCTGTAACACAGCAGTTCTTTTTACTCTTATGTCATATAACAAATATATTAGGACGTCATAGTCTTCAGTCCTTCAGAATCACTGACAGTAGAGCGTGCGTACAATGAAGTGAGGTCCAGTCCTGTGTTTTTCATATCCAGCAATTCCTGCAATTTGGAGAAAAAAAGAGCTATATTAATGATCTGGGGGAGTCAACAGAGCCCCGTTGTGCGGTCTCTTCATTTATTCACTCCGCGGTCACCCGCCTTGTCCCACCTTCAGGCAGAAAGCCGGTGAAACTTGAGATGTGAGGTTTGCAGAGAGCTTGAGGCTTTTTGCCTGGACTAGGGGCTGGACAAGGCAGCGGGCTGGCTAAGGACTAGAGGAGTTAATAAATTAAAAGATGCCTGGACGGAGGGGCTCCCATAGCCCCTCAGGCTCATTTACATATTTTGTAAATCTCTTTTATCGCTAAATTGCGGGCAGCACGGTGGCTGAGTGGGTAGCACTTCAGCCTTGCAGCATTGGAGTCCTGGGTTCAAGTCCACCCAGGTCAACATTTTCAAAGAGTTTGTATGTTGTTTGCGTGGGTTTCCTCCGGGTCCTTCGGTTTCCTCCCACACTCCAAAACATACTGGTTGGTTGTTTAGATTGTGAGCCCCATTGGGGACTGGGACCGATTTGGCAAGCGCAGTGCATCGCTGCGTAAATCTGTGTGCGCTATATAAATAATAAAGGAAAGGAAGGACATAGCTGGATGTAAAGAAAACACCCCATGCACATGGAAGTGATATGGATCTACCATTAGCGATTCTGATGGTAGGTTTCCTTTCACTTGCAGGGGAATTTATGGGTGGGTGGGGGGGGGCAAGAAAGTGGGTAAAGTATTGGGTCACTGGAGAAATACCCCAACTTTATAATATGTAGCACTTCCCTACAATAAGATCAATTGTGCTCATGTATTATGAAGGAAGAGGAGAAACAGCAGTTCTGCAGGGATTCTGGGACTAGGATGCAATCCTTAGTGTGCACATTGATGTCATATGTCTGAATGAGCATAGGAGGTGAGGAAATTATAACCTCTGTTGGGAGAAGTGCTGATGTGACTTGCATATGCTATTTAGCCATTACCCTGGAGAAAAATTTAGGATGACTTCACATGTCGGCCAGCGGTAATTTTACTACAAATCAATAAATGGCATTCAGCGTCATAAGTCTTATTTTTTTTTCTATCCTGGCAGAGGTTGCCCTTTAAGGCACGACAATTACCGTCATAAATTTAAGGTTGAGGCAATTATCCTAATTATGTACTGATTTTCTTATTCTGACAGTGTATTGAGAATATAAGATGCAATGGCCTGATGAGCAATGTGTTTGAGGAGAACTCGAAGGTGACAGTGCCACACATGATCAGGTAAGAAACCTCTCCAAACCTATGGGATTGCTCATAGGGGGAAATAACATAAGTAAAGTCTTGACAACTCCAACATTGAGTAAAGCAGATATTTCCAAAATAGTGGTGCGGCTCAAGTCCTTCCGACATGCTCAATTAGACCTACTGGATTGTGCTCACATTATGACGGTCGTATAGGCAGCAAAAATATGGAACTTGTCAAAGTAATGTAAACCAACCACAATATTAACTTCTGCTCCTGTGACAGCCTGCATGCTTGTGTCTCAGTCTCCTATCCTCCACAATCAGGGGAGGGAAGGTAATGGTGTGGAGTAGAGGAAGAATGCAGTCAGTGGGGGTCATTTATCTTTTTTGGCACTTTGATATACTTGCACCTATATTTAAACCTATATTTGCGACTTTTCCACTCACCTAGCAAAGTTAGCCATTAGAATTTTTCAGTGTTGCGCCTAATATATCTTTAAAGAGGACCTGTCACCTCTAAAAACTGCACTCCTAGCCCTACAGCATATGCCGCAGTGTTACCCTGCTAGCATTATCGGAAACCTCCGATAACACGAACAAACACTGCAGCGGTGTACAATTGAAAACGCCGGACCGCGCTGTAAGTGGTCAGGCGTATTCATGAGGGGGCGGGATTAGTCACTGCCGGCCTATGGAGTAGGAGGACGGTCCGGGGGAGAGGCAACGCCTCGGATCGCCCCCTCATTAATATGCCTACAGTGTGGTCCAGCATTTTCAATTGTACAGCGCTGCCGTGTTTGTAAGCATTATCGGAGGTTTATGATAACGCTTGTAGAATAACACTGCAGCATACGCTGTAGCACTTCTAGTGCAGTTTTTAGAGGTGACAGGTCCTCTTTAAAGATATATTAGGCGCAACACTGAAAAATTCTAATGGCTAACTTTGCTAGGTGAGTGGAAAAGTTGCAAATATAGGTTTAAATATAGGTGCAAGTATATCAAAGTGCCAAAAAAGATAAATGACCCCCAATCTCCCGACAAGTAAGCAGATGTGCCGAACATCTGTAATCTATTCTGCACTGTGTTCTGCACTGTGTTTTTCTCTTAAATGATCCTGTGTTCACTGTGTTCACTGTGTTCAATGTTTTTATTCTATTCTTCACTGTTCTTCACATCTGCTAACTTGTCGGAGATAATATACGCGCGGAACAGTGAAGAATAGATCGCAGATGTTTGCAACTTATCAGAAGACATTATTTTTCAATTAAATAACACATTTTAATCCCAAACCATGGTCCCTTTGAAAAATGCTCGAGTCTCCCATTGAATCGCGCGTGAAAAATGCGCCGAAAACGCAAAAAAACGCTAACAACACGCGCGTGAAAAACGCAAAAACGCTAATTACTCCAAGGAAAAATGGAACAAAAACGCAGGCAAAAACTGACGTTTTTGCCTGCGTTCATCCTGACGTGAAACGCAACGCTAGTGTGGAAGAGGCCTAAGTCTTATTTTTTTTTCTATGCGAGCAGAGGTTGCCCTTTAAGGCGCGACAATTACCGTCATAAATTTAAGGTTGAGGCAATTATCCTAATTATGTACTGATTTTCTTATTCTGACAGTGTATTGAGAATATAAGATGCAACGGTCTGATGAGCAATGTGTTTGAGGAGAACTCGAAGGTGACAGTGCCACACATGATCAGGTAAGAAACCTCTCCAAACCTATGTGATTGCTCATAGGGGGAAATAACATAAGTAAAGTCTTGACAACTCCAACATTGAGTAAAGCAGATATTTCCAAAATAGTGGTGCGGCTCAAGTCCTTCCGACATGCTCAATTAGACATTCTGGATTGTGCTCACATTATGACGGTCGTATAGGCAGCAAAAATATGGAACTTGTCAAAGTAATGTAAACCAACCACAATATTAACTTCTGCTCCTGTGACATTTCTGTGACCACTTTTCTACTACCGGGCTATAATTTAATGTAGAGTGCTTTTTATCTATACTTGATTTGTGTCTGGAAGAGATGTACTGAGAAAAAACAATGAGAAAAAACACAACTCCTTTTAAAAAACTGGCAGATGCAGAAAATTCCAGGCTCTGGATTCTGTAAGACCAATTCAATGAAAAAAGACTTTCAATTTAGTTATTTTTTACTTTCTACCTTTGGGGTTGTCTATTCTTGTCTACATGCACAAATTAATGTATATTTAGTCTGGAATTTGGCACATTTTGGCACAGCGAACCTATCACCATAAATGTCATTTTTAGCTGGTGCCAGGTTCCAATAGCCTATGCTCTGCTGATTTTAAAAATGCATTTGTCAGCATTATGAATATTTCATAACTTTGTAAAAATGTATTTCACATCACCTGTTTCCCAGCCAGCAAAAAAAAAGGCACTTTTTATAATCAAAGTAGTATAGGCCATTGGAATCTGGCGACACCTAAAAATGACGTTCCTGGTGACTGGTTCACTTTAAATCTGGCATCTGGAGTCTGTTGCAAATTTTTTAACAACCCATTCAAATCTTTTTTATAGGACAGTAGAAATGTGTTATTCTTGCACAAAATATTTGCCTATTTTTGCAACTGTTGTGTAAAAATGGAAAAACTATTTTTAAAACATAGATATCAGGATTCAAAAGATAATCAGGTGCAGCAATAGAAAACTCAGTCATGACAAGCTTTACTGAGAAGGTGAAAAATTTGCAAAAAAAGAGCAAATTCAGCAATAACCCCAAAGAGGTTTCTAAAAGAAGTGCAAAAGAAAAGAAAAAAGAATGTGGTAATTCCCCATATAGAATGAATACACCCATTACACCCTTCCTGTATTCCAACGCCTCAGGGATTCCTTATTGGCCTCTGTACCTCCTGATCCCTGGAGGTGCAGAGGCCAGTATGGGACAAGATTTGGAACAAGGGCAGTGAAGGACCAGTTAGATATAAGTATGAGTACTATTATTATTTCATACTGCAAGTAAATAGGATACCCTGGGGGTCATTTATCTTTATTCAGAAAATTTGTGCATGTCTTTTTTTGTTTTTTCCAGGTTTTGGTTTTTGACTTTTTATTCAAAAGTCACACAAAAGTTGCATAAAAGTCACAAACATTTCTGCAGCTTCTTATGCCCAATCAGGACAAGAGTTCATTTGCGTCTTTTTAACCACAGTTTGCACCAAAATTGCACCATTTTTCATACATTCACACCTGGATTTTAAAGAGGACCTGTCACCTCTACAGGTGCAGCGCTGTACAATTGAAAATGCTGGACCACACTGTAAGCATATTAATGAGGGGGCGATCCGAGGCGTTGCCTCTCCCCCGGACCGTCCTCCTACTCCATAAGCCGGCTTCACTCGACAGTCACCACCCCTAATCCCGCCCCCTCATGAATACGCCTGACCACTTACAGCGCGGTCCGGCGTTTTTAATTGTACAGCGCTGCAGTGTTTGTTCGCGTTATCGGAGGTTACCGATAATGCTAGCAGGGTAACACTGCGGCATATGCTGTAGCGCTAGGAGTGCAGTTTTTAGAGGTGACAGGTCCTCTTTAAAGATATATTAGGCGCAACACTGAAAAATTCTAATGGCTAACTTTGCTAGGTGAGTGGAAAAGTCGCAAATATAGGTTTAAATATAGGTGCATGTATATCAAAGTGCCAAAAAAGATAAATGACCCCCACTGACTATATTACACCAAGTGCTTAAGCAACATGCTCTAGAATCAATCCATATAGTGCATTGGGAACTTAGGGCATTAAATGCTCATCTATGCCAGGAGCCCGCACTTTCAGCAAATATAGGATAGTTAAGAAGGACTTGCATCCTGGAATTCCGTGTGATTAGACATTTCTTCTTTATTCTGTGCATAGGAGATTAGAGTTATTAATAAGAAAACCCCCTCTAATGTATCAGTGATGTAGTGCATATGAAAAGTCACAGCTGATTTTTTTTTTTTTTTACATTTTGCCAAGTTATTGATCCCTGTGTTGCATCTACCATGCGGCCAGTTGAGTCTTTAGCCTCAGGGCAATAAATCAGAGCACACAACATGAGGGATGTAAAAATACATGCACACAAAGAATGGGCAGTGCAACTAAAAAGTAGTAGCAATTATTATTGTGATCCTTAACATAATGCATATATATATATACATATATATATATATATATATATATATATATATGTTATGTGTATATATCCATTTACATACATACTGAAAGGCTTGGTGCAGCCCTGAGTAAGCCTCCAAAAGGATTGTATTTTACAACCATGATCAAACTTCCCTGCAAAGCAACAGCAAGGTGTAATGTGGGAAGATGGATTGACCATAGAAACAGTGGGGTATTGTATTGAGATAAAAAGGTGAAGCTCTCCCCAACAACGTACAACAATACTTGGATCCCTGAGTCTGTTCTTAGGATTTCAGGCTGTTTGCCCCCAAACCATTCCCTACGAGTTAGTTTTTTCTGTAAAGCAAGTAGAAGCAGCGTGAATTACGCTTCTCCATACCGCTAGCGTCCTCTCACCACAGTAATTGTGACTTTTATGTTATGTTATTCATGTTAAGGTCTGATGCCAGACTACATAAAGACGATATCGATATTTGCTTCAGCAAAACTCTGAACTCCTGCAAGGTCCCTCAGATCCGCTACGCCAGCGTGGAGCGTCTCCTGGAGAGACTGACCGACTTACGCTTCCTCAGCATTGATTTTCTCAACACTTTCCTCCATACCTACAGGATATTTACCACTGCTTTTGTAGTGCTGGAAAAACTAGCTGATATTTACAAGAGACCTTTCACGTCAATACCAGTCAGGTAATTCCCGCAGCCTCATCTTAAATTGGCTTGTTATTGTATTTTTACATTGCAATTTCCTTAATGCTGTTCTCACACATATGTTGTTAGAAAACCTGCAGATCTTAAGAGTTTTATCTGCACTTTGAGAGCCTCAGTTCAATGTCACTGTGTCGTGTACATATAATTACTGCCATTTCAGGCACATCTCTGAGCTATAAAGATCTGGTATCTTATCTGGCGGATTCTGGTTCCTAAATAACATCTCACTTACTATATGTTGTGTTCCGTATTTAGTGTTCAAGATAAAAACATTTTGAGCAGAATTTATGATCTGATGCAGTTTTTTCTACATGCGTTTATTTAAAGTTGTGCTGTAAGTTGGACAAGGTTTTTTTTCTATAAAAGTCACTTTTCATTTGATAAATTTGTGCAGTCTTTTCCCTTGTGTAGATAACGTCTTGGTAGTTGTAGCATCTATTTATCAAGGGATTTGTAAAAATAATTCTCCTTCTGTTTTGCACCTAAAATCATGACTCTCTGTGGCACATGTATCGGAAGTCTGGTTTTGTCCGTTTGTTTTTTGAGACTTTTCTTGGCTTGGCTTTTCTTGTCAGATGTATCCTACTGGATTTTGATACATGTGGCATTTGGTCTATAGTGAATTTGCGACTTTTTGGAACAAAAGTCGCAAAAAGTCGAAGTCTAATTTCTACGCCTGATCAGGGGTAGGCTTAGATTTGCGCCAAAATTTGCAACCTTTTAAAAAAGTCGTAACTTTCACATCAGGATTCAGGCGATAACTCGGGGAACGCTGCAGTAAACTTTATATTGGCGAACTTAAAAAGGAGAGAGTTTTAGCCACAAAGAAAGTCGCAAATGAGCACAAACACCACAATAAGTCTTAAAAATTAAAGAAAAAGGCAAGCCAAAAGTTTGATACATATAACCCTTTGACTTCATGCACACAAATGAGGCTGTTTGCTAGCCGTTTTTTTTCAAGCAATTAAGAGGCCTCATGACTTTATACAGTCTCCTGCACTGGCAACAGGCCGCACCACAAACCAGGGGCGTTCAACTACAGTGATAGCAGCTGCTATTGGGCCTGCAGTGTCAGGGGGCCCCGGCATCCTGACACACTAAAGAATGAAGGATGTGCACCATTACATACATATTATGCTGCACATTGTACAACATAATGGGGGTCATTTACTAAGGGCCCGATTCGCGGTTTCCCAACGTGTTACCCGAATATTTCCGATTTGCGCCGATTTTCCCTGAATTGCCCCGGGATTTTGGCGCACGCGATCGGATTTTGGCGCATCGGCGCCGGCATGCACGCGACGGAAATCGGGGGCGTGGCCGAACAAAAACCCGACGGATTCGGAAAAACCGCCGCATTTTTTTAAAAAAATGTGTCGCGAAAATTGCACTTACCTTCACTCAGCCTGGCTTGGTGTATTCCAGTGCGTTCCGATGCTCTTCAGCGCAGCAGCGCCACCTGGTGGACGTCGGAGGAACTACCTTAATAAATCCCGGCCGGACCCGAATCCACCGCAGAGAACGCTCCGCTGGATCGCGGATGGGCCGGGTAAGTAAATCTGCCCCAATATGTATATAACACCGCACATCTTCCACAGTGCACAGCATGAATATGCAGCTCAGATGCGAAAGGGGGAGAGGGAGGAGACAGCAGAACGACAGGACTAGGGATCTCTCAGCGCTAATTCCTGCCAGGTACCAACCCCATTTTGTCAGCAGCTTAAATGTGTGAGCATGAGTGTATAAATGTGTGAGTATTCAAATATGAATATTTTATAAGGCTGTTGGGGACCCTATTCAGTAGTCTGCTATAGGGCCCTACCTTTTATAGTTACTCCCCTGCCATAGACAGGAGGTCAGTTGCTATTCCTGATTTCAGTGGATGACCACCTTTTTCCAGCATAGTGTATGTGAACAGCAATCAAACATTTAAAGGCAGATTTTCACTCTCATTGGTTGGAGTTCAGATAAACAAAACCATTAAACAAATTCCAAATACCATTATATAAGAGCCAGTAAACATACCTCAACGTGCATTGTGAGGATTCATATCACAATTGAACATATTATCTGCATCCCTTCCTAGTGGTATCAGGACCGCCCCTACGTCTCAGCCCTCATTCAGAAAAAATTATATTCGCGAAAGGCCACCTGTGTATAAACGGCAAGCATTCAATCGTAAACCGGAAGTGCCTGGTATCAACACATCACTTGTAACATGCAGACTGGGTCTCAATATGCCACTTGCAAATTTGTCCGAACTGTATCGTGTATCAAATTGGCGCATGCGCACACAGTGCACTATAGACTGTGGCCATATTAAAAAAGGGAACACCAGGACCCATTAGGAGACTGATGAAGGATGAAGAATATTAGAACATGAGGTTGGAGTGTTTTAAGGATCCACTTCAGCTTACGTTTTCTCAAAATTGATTCACTATTACCTCCTCCCCTTAATGGGGGAATATGGTCAATGAGTGCAAACTAGAAAGATTACTTTCCTTATGTCCTACCTCGGCAAAATGTCTGTTCACAGGTAAATCAAGCCTCTTTTTGCGAATCGTATATTGTATTGTGTGAATCTCGTCTTAAAATCCAGTGCAGTTTCACCTGTATATTTCATTTTGCACGGACAACTTAACATATAAATAACAAAATCCCGCTTACAGTTTAAATAAAACCGTATCTTGTAAACCAAGGGGGAGATTTATCAGAAGTGTCTAAGGGAAAACTTTTCTAGTTGCTCATTGCGACCAATCAGAGCTCAGCTATCATTTTCAAAACTGCTGTGGGAAAATGAGAGCTCAGCTCTGACTGGTTGCCATGAGCAACTAGATCAGTTTTACCTCAGACACTTCTGATAAATCTCCCCCTAGTGTTGTTAAATGTGAATATCTCTCCATTCAACATGTGGGGACAATTGATGCAAGACCGATATGGAAAACTTCCCTTTCTGTTAGGTCCATTGATTTCCCTCTGTATAGTTGACTTTGATGGTCTAATGTCTGCTTTGACATATTGGTCCCTAATATTTCGGGACCGTCTGTAAGAAAATAATGGAGGGCTATTGAATTCGCGGACCCCTTGTTGGTTCATTACTAAGAATATTCCAACACTTCTTGACTATAGATGCTATGTTATTGCGTGTGTCATTATATGAATGGAATTCTTGAAACCTGGCTATGCCTTTCCTTTGGTATCAGGAGATCCCTCCTGTTTTTTAGCCACTTTAGGAGTGGTTTACCACTGATTTATACATCAAACCCACAGATAAGAACACCAAATTACATTATGAAAGTAATAACCCGCGATCAATGATTAGCTCTCTACCATTAAGCCAATTTCATCGTGTTAAAAGAATCTCAGGAGATGAGCCAAAAGCTAATAAAAACAAGACACAAATGATGACCAAATTAAGACAAAGGGGATACCCCCAGGGATTTTGATGCGGAATAAGATATTGGCTGAGAAGAAAGCCACATATGCAAGTGCCATATTGATACGAGTGATGTGTTGATACCAGGCACTTCCGGTTTACTGTGAATGCTTGGCGCTTATACACATGTGGCCACTAACTCACAAATTTTTATAAATTACGTAATGAGATTTAGTGGCGGTCCTATAGGGGGTGAACTGTTTTTAATATGTATTCTGCACATAATGGGGTACATTTACTTACCTGGTCCCTGCGCAATCCCCAATCTGGAATGTCCGACGAGGATGAAGTCTGCTGGGATTCACTACCAGCGTGCACCCGATATCCTGCATGTGTCGCTTCCCCGCTCAGGTCCGCCGGAGTTCACCTTCTTCTTCTCGGTGCATGTCTTGCAACACAATTTGAGATGTTAAATCCTGCACGTTGTCCGAATCCGTTGGATCAGCCGGCGACCCGGCCCCAACGCCCCCCCCCCCATTTGTGTCGCGTGAAAGCCAGCGCGATTGCGACACAACCCGATCGCGTGCAACCGACAGAAATGCGGCCGCGGGACCTTAGTAAATAATCCCTAATATGTTAAATTGTGATATGAATCTCCACAATGCACGTTGCTGTATGTTTACCGCTGGCTTATATGGTATTTGGAATTTGTTTAATGGTTTTACTTATTACACTAACCGACCTCTAACCAATGAGAGTAAAGGTCTGTCTTTATAAGTTTGATCCACCGAAACGTTGCACCTTGGAATAAAGACCCTGCTTTTAGAGTATTGCCTATTTCTTGGATAATCTATACAGGACCAGAGGCAAAGGTCCAAAGACTTGCAGCCAATAAATTGTTGTGCTTATCTGGACTCTCCTATAGTTTGAGCCAATGTACCTAATTTTACCATAAAAACTGGGAAAACCATTGAATCGAGTATGAGCCTAAGGTGGGAAATGCATCTAGCCAGTATATAGCTAGCCAGTCCAGCCTCCCCGCCAGTATAAAGCTAGCCAGCCCCTTGTATATAGCCAGCCCATACCCCCAGTATATAGCCAGCTAACCCCTGCCCCAGCATATAGCCAGCTAACCCCTGCCCCAGTATATAGCCAGCTAACCCCTTCCCCAGTATATAGCCAGCTAGCCCCTGCCACCAGTATATAGCCAGCTAGCCCCTGCCCCCAGTATATACCCGCCTAGCCCCTGCCCCAGTATATAGCCAGCTAGCCCCTGCCCCCAGTATATAGCCAGCTAGCCCCTGCCTCCAGTATATAGCCAGCTAGCCCCTGCCTCCAGTATATATCCAGCAGCCCTGCCTCCAGTATAAAGCCAGCTAGTACCTTCCCCCAGTATATAGCCAGCGGTCCCTGCCCCCAGTATATAGCCAGCTAGCCCCTGCCCCCAGTATATAGCCAGCAGCCACTGTCTCCGGTTTATAGCCAGCTAGCCCCTGCCCCCAGTAAAAAGCCAGCAGTCCATGCGTGATGCTGGCACACAAACTGTGACGTCAGCTGCTTGCAGACGTCATTCTGTGTGCAGGCGGAGCCTGAGGACTGGAGGCAAGTAAAGAACTCCTGGGGGCGTTGGAAAGGTGAGTACAGAGTTAATTTTTTTTATAGATTTAAGTATAAGCCAAATTATTTTTTTTAATTATTTTTTGTGCTGAAATACTTATACTCGAGAATATACAATGAATTAGTTGCTATATAAAGTCACAATGAGGTGGAAAATATATACATTTTTTTCAAGAAAGATTGCTAAATTCTGCTCAAACAATGATCTGTATAAAATGATGGTTTACCATAAAGTCTAGAAAGATTGAAACCAACCAACCAAACCTTATCTGATGTGAAAGGACATAATATGTGACCATTTAAAGGTCACTTACCTGATTTTTACTTTAGGACAGTAAATATAGTGTATAATATGGTACAGTATAATTATCTGTAATTTGCTTTCCTTCTTTTTATATGTAGATCTCTAGAATTATTCTTCGCATCTAGCCAAAGCCTAGATGGGAAGTCACCACATCTCTGCCGCAAATTTTCTTCTCCCCCTCCATTGTCGCTTTCTAGAACATCGTCACCTGTCAGGGCAAGAAAACTTTCCCTAAACTCTCCATTAAATTCACGAATTGGGGCTTTAGACTTATCTACGTCATCTAGTACAAGCAGCCCGACCTCCGTATTTAGCCCAGCAACCTCTCCGCCACCCAGCACTGGCAAAGTACCTCTGGACCTTAGTAAAGGACTCTCCTCTCCAGAACAAAGCCCGGGATGTATTGATGAGAATTCAGAAAATCCACGCATTGATTTGTGTAACAAGCTACGGAGGAGCATTCACAGAGGTAGGTTATTCCACCATCTTTATGTAGAGCTCTGTAAAAAATAAGATTATTTGCTGAATTTTGCTGAAATATATTTATGGATGCTTCTGATTTTATGTGGGATAAATATTTTTGTAGATTTTATATTCAGCCAATTTTAGATGGTTTGTGTTTTACTTTTTGTGTTGTTTTTAATTTGACACATGGTAAAGAGATTTTATTCATAAAGATATTTTTTTTATATAACCTGGCATGGGTTTCAGCCTTTTGGTTGCTAGAAAGAACCTCGCAGATACCTTGGTCACTTCTGACCATGGTATCTCAGTGGTAATTATCTGTAATGTTATAGAGCAGTGATGGCTAACCTATGGCACTGGTGCCAGAGGTGGCACTCAGAGCCCTTTCTGTGGGCACTCAGGCCATCACCAGAGATGACTCCAGGTATCTTCCTGCAGTCCCAGACAGCCCAGGACTTGCTGTGCACAGAGCTATTTTAAAGTGAAAGCTGTATGTGGGACTATTTTCTGCTTTATTGGTGTCCTCAGGGGCTGGTATCAATGAAAACTGTGACAGAGAAGGGAGTATAAATCACTAATTAAATTTCTGTGTTGGCACTTTGCGATAAATAAGCGGGTCTTTGTTGTAGTTTGGGCACTCGGCCTCTAAAAGGTTCGCCATCACTGTTATAGAGAATGAACACTGTTGTATTTGTCAATATTTTTAAAGGGAATCCATTCACATGAACTTCCTTTATTTGACATGACTTCCCAAATATTCTGGGAAATTTAGCATTATGGAGAAAAAGGTAATGTTGTGTTCACCTATATCAATTGCTATCATCCGCACCTTTTTTTCATTCTAAAATCGACAACACCAATAATAAAACTAATGAAAAATTTATTGGGGGAAAAAAACTGATATAAGTGAACATATCCCAGGAGTGTTGGTTTGGAGAAGAATCACACTGGCCTGTGGCTGAATACCATCCAAAAGGATTTGTACTGTACATAATCCTTCTCGGGGAACAGTTGACAAAATCCTTATGACGGGTTCCCTTTTAACACTAATCGTAAATAAAGCACATTGTTTAAACATGTACATTTTATATTATTATCTTTTTATACAGCTGCTGTTTTAGAGTCTGTGTCACTAGACAGGACCATTCCTGAAAGTAACGCTTCCACAGACCCAGCTGAGAATTCTCCCTGCCGATCTCCGTCAACGCCACGCCATCTTCGTTATCGTCCCGCAGGAGGTAATAGCCGATTGTCTGATATCTTTCACAGAGAAATACTTGTTATGTATCAGTCTGTTACACATTGGCTACAGTAATAATGATCTATGCATAACAAAGATTATTATATACCTACCTGGGGCTATCATAGCACTTGCAGACCCTTTTTTTCTTTGCATGCAACATTAAAGGGGCTTTCCAGGAATCTAGCACTCCTGGTTCCTCGATCACGCCTCTTTTTCTAGAGACCATGCCCCTTTCCAGAAACCACACTCCATTGTCGAACAAGTCAGAAAAGTGTCAAAAACAGTACTTTTTTGGCACAGACTAGGGCAGCAGTCTGGCGCTGGTGGATTAATAAATTACCCCCCCCTTGGGTGACTTTTGACCATAGAGCACAAGTGTACCATCTAATTTGAGTAGCTCTGTGGCAAGAAAGACTTAACTCATCATCCTGGCATGGCATCTTGGTGCCCCTCACTGTTATGTACATTATTGCATTATACTTACTAAAAACATTTTGGAGGCATTAGAGAATAGGGTGCAGATCGTCTGAGCCAAAGGAAAGCGTCTGCATCTGCCAGGTTCTTAAATGTTATCTGGGCACTTTATAAGCTAACTGTTTTGGTGTGACCAATTTGTACAGTACTCAAACGGGGTGTGCCAGAAATGAAAAGGGGGTGTGGCTGGGTTTAAAAAAGAAATAATAATAATTTGTTGTACAAAACCCAACTCGCATCTCCCCCTTGGCCAAATGTTGGCAAATACAAAACTAAGTTGAAAAGTCTTGTGGCCTCTTTATTTGAAAGTCAATGGGGGTCATTTATTTTTATTTTTCTTCCTTTTTTTTCTGTCTTTTGTGAAACTTTTTGGAACATTACAATTTTTTTGCGCTTTTTTGGGGACATTTTGAAATGTCCAGCAGACATTTGTTTATCGTCAGCAAAACACAGTTATCTTCTATTCCAGATGTGCTAAATGTTGCAAATGAAATTTATCAATTCAATTAAAATTTGAGACCTTTTTTTGCGCAAAATACTCCAGAGGAAACTAAGCTTAAGGCTTGACATTTGTGCAACATTTTTTTTTTAACAAATGTCTCCAAAAAAATCTGAAAAAACACAAGAAAAAAGAGAGATTGATAAATTACCAAAGAAGCAGATGGAAAAAAGACAAAAACTAGATAAGATAAATGATCCCCATTGTTTGCCCATTATTTGCCTTACCTGTCCGCAGGCCCCTTTTCTTCAAGGCCTTGTAAAAAGCAGCTCCCATTTAGGGATACAGATCACTGATCCCCCTACAAGGCAATGGTTCTTTTTTAAAAAAGAAAATGGTAAGGCGAAATAAAAACTGGAAGCTCATGCGCACACAGTCTTAATGAGCGCCTTTGACAAGAAAATTGTCATTTTTGACAGCTGTCATATAGTTAATCCTGTGAAGCATTGAAATTTACCATTGTAATTTACGCACTTGATTGGACTCTGTCTCCACAGCGCTCAGCTGTCTTTGTGATCTGAAGAACTGCTAATTGGATAGATTATTTCGATGATATATTTAGAGATGTAGCGCTAGTATATACTCTGATCGAGTAAAATGCTGGACAGATGTTGTCTTTCTCTCATTTCGGAGCCTTCTTCAGAGATTCCTCTTTCCTCATCAGGACTCTGATCAGTGACTTCCTGCAAACTATTATTTTATACCATAAACCTAATGACATGTTATTACCCTATTTTCTGGACTATAAGGCGCACAAAAAATCCTTTGATTTTCTCTGAAATCAAAGGTGCGCCTTATAGTCCAGTGCACCTTATATATGAACCTACTTACAGACAACAGCTGCCTTGATCTGTGCACAGGTCTGCCACCTGCTGGTCATTCATCCTTATAATCAGGTGCGCTTTATAGTCCAGTGCACCTTATATATGAACCGTACTTACAGACAACAGCTGTCTTCAACTGTACATAGGTCTGCCACCTGCTGGTCATTCACCCTTATAAACAGGTGCGCCTTATAATCCAGTGCGCCTTGTATATGAACCTATACGTTTTAGCAGGCATTTAATGATGGTGCGCCATCAAAATTGCATATTCTTTCTATTTTAGTCTTCTGGTTTTTCTTACACCAGGTATTGTTAATTACCGCTTGCCATTTATTAATGGATTCCTTATCTATATTATGTAACGAGATCTGCAGATGGGAAAGAAGTTTTAAAATACCATGGAAACGAAAGCTCCCGATGAAAAAATATATTTCTAGACAAAGGCTGTTTATAAAGAATGTTGTCATGGAAACTTCCCATAGACAAGATATTCGCGAGAGGTAGAGGAATCCGTTTTCAACAATGAACAATTATTGACATAACCCGGCTTGGCTGTTCTGAACAGTAACTAATACAGTCCCCACTATTTTGGAATTATGATTTTAGAGTCTGAATACAAAATTTCATAATAATGTAGAACCACTACAAAAATGTTTGGTCCATTAGTGATATAAATTGTACTCTATCTATCCACTAGTGTCTGTATATGTTATATATCCATTCTGGACTAAACTGTGTCATGTGACGTGAAATATCGTAGGGCGCATATACTAAACTATCTATACCAGTGATGGGGAATCTATGGCATCTATGGTTACACCCAGAACGCTCTCTGTAGGCAAGCAAGACATTGCCCTAACACAGAATTTGCCTAATTGGACATGTGGGAGGAGCAAGGAGGCGTAGAGATGGCTGGATTATCCTTATAGCTCATTCTCTGGGCCCTGTGATTCTTCCTGTTTAATGGGGCCCTGTAGGGACGCTACAATGATAGCAATACGATTTAAAGATGTGGGAGAGCAGTTAGCAATAAGTTACTGCCGTGTTTGCACTTTGCGATGAATAAGTGGTTTTTGGTTGTAGTTTGGACACTTGATTTCTAAATAGTTCACCATGATTGACCAATACTAATAACTAGACTACACAGTCCAATATATTACAGTGGGGCATATTTATCAGGACCTCTGCGCCACGTCAGTGGCATAGAAATAATAGCAAATGCCAGCTTATTGGTGGCACTTGCAATTATTTTGCCCTCTCCGCCACCTTCACGCCAGTGGGGCATGAAGGGGCAGCGTGGCCAGCCGAGTAGAAGGTTCGCCTGGCTGGGAGTGGGCCAGCGCGGGGACAGTAACACACTTGTAGCTGCCGGCGACTTTTCAAATGTGAATAAACGCTGCGCAGCCTCTTGATGTATCACGCTGCGAAAATGCAGCGGCCACTCGCCTTTTCCGCAGGAAGCACCTCCCACTTCTGTTGTAAAAATGCCTTCAAAGTGTCTAATTTTTTTCACATATGTGTTGTAGATCATTTTAGATGATGCATTTTGATGTAAATTGCTTCCTTCTGTACATCGGCAGATTGAGTAACGTGTCGCATACAAGTCCAGTGCAGTCTAGACCAGGCTTCTGTGGCGCCAGATATAGCACTGTGTCTGATTCTGAATAGTGTAAGATAGTCATACTTTGCACCATCTATTAGTTGGTCTGGTTCACTGCGCAGTTTTTTGGTGCTTTGACTTACCGTCATTTTTCGTTGTAATCTTTTGCTGCAAAGTCACTGCCCCTTTTTTGTACTTGTTGGAAAAGTGCCTAAAACTGTATGAGACCCTTAATGCAGCAAATTCTGGCGCAGAAAGCTTGATACATTTCCTCTTCTGAAGTCAATGGGGAGTGGAAGGTAAACTGAAGACCTTCCGTTCAACTTCCAATATTACAGTAGGTTTGTTAAAGGAAACCTACCACTGCTTGCATGATGAAATCATGCAAGCAGACCACCCTGTAGGCTGTCAGAATTGAAAAAAAAGGGTTATAACTACACCACCTGAATTTTTCCATTTTTTATTTTATTTCCTATATTATTTTTTGTTACTTTAAAATTTAGTTTATTGAGCAATGAATTTCCGTGGTGTAATAGATACCATATTTCTTGTTACGCACAAGGCCACACGCCGCTCCCACTGCCTGTGAGGTGTACAAAACCATAACATCACCCTTATAAGGAGCCGGATTATACTGTATGAGTAAGGCAGGAAAAACATTGTAAAAATTCTCCACATGAATTTATATTTCCAAGGCCTCTCTGAAACGAAACTCTCATCAAATTGTAAATGTCATAGTCATGTGGACTTGTTAGCCTGGAATTACAAATTCAGTATTTACGGAAGTTTGTTTTGCAGTGTCTGATATAAGGCTGGGAGGACAGTGTCATCTGTTTCTTGCTAATATCTATGTGAATTGAGTTGTAAAAAAAAAACCAGTGCACTTCAGTTGTTTTGGATTTTATTTTAGAAACCATGCAAGAAAATTCATGTAGTATGATTGGGTAAAGTAAGAGAGTTATTGAAGTGTGCAGTCCAGTATCTAGGAGCATACAAGCGGGATAATAACTGCTGGGACACTCACTGATCTTATCTGCCTCAAGACTAAAAAGGCAGCGCACGCATGCACCTTGCAGCATCAATCAATTTAAAGGAAACTGTTAAATGTAATGGGGCTTAATAGTGTTCTGCAGTCTCATAGCCCATTCAAAACCCCCACTTGATCTGGAATGGGGTTTGGGGAAATCACAATCCCTGTTCCCCCCTATATATGCATCCACTCACTTGTTCATGCTCTATAACATGTTACTGGCAAAACCAGATTTTAATGTAAAAAGTTTGTCCAGGAATTAAAGGTGTGATTTCCCTACAGATACTTAAAGAATAAGGGGGGGGTATTCAGTTGGGGTCCCTGCAAATAGGGGTATATTTGAAATAGATGGATTACCGATTCCTGGGAACCTAACGGACCATGGAATTGGTATTGTGTGTCACTTGCTCCAGTCTTTGGAATAACCTACCCCGGTTTATTTGACTAATACCCAACCCCCAAAGCTTCAAATATGCTCTTTAAAACCCATTTATTTAGGCAGGACTATCACACTCGCTAACTCAATTTAACTTAAACTCTTTATCAGCCAATTCTGGGTACTCCCCCTGCCTGTTATCCAGAAAATGCTTCTCTTCTCCCACTGACTTTGGACTTTGTATATAAGTAAGCAGCTGATGATTGGTTCAAGAAGCAGCATTTTTAATTTATTAAATTATTACTTTTTCCATTCCCTTGTATAGAAAGGATTGACCATTATAGCAGCTCTTATACCTCTGTCACCTTCTCATCCGAGCCCTCATTGCTATTGTTCCATATGACTTTTATTACTCTGTAATGTCTTATATGTATATGTTCACCAGAAAGTGCTAAGGAATTTGATGGAGCTTCATAAATTAATTTCATGGGTATTATTATTATTTATTATTTTACAATTTTAGTAAAAAGCATTGTTAAATTTTTAAGCATTCATTAAAGGGAACCTGTCACCTGCGCTTTTAACCACCTTACAGCCATGTCTTTATAAACTGCCAGCGATGCCTTCATCTGGAAAAATGTTTTATTCTTGTACAGCTACCTATCAGTGTAGCTGATAGCCGCCCTGCCCCTGATATTCAACACCCCCCTGTCCTCCCACAGCCCCTTTCCAAATATCTTGCATCGGCCACTCTTCCTTGTGCTCATGCACGTTGTGGCAGCTGATCTAGCAAGTACATGGCCACGACGGTAGCTATACAAGAAGAAAACATTATTTTTACGGATGAAGGCATTGCTATCAGTTTATAAAGACATGGCTGCCAAACAGTTTACGACCCTTATAAGTTATGTTTGGTGGTTTAGAAGCAATGACACTGGTGACAGGTTCCCTTTAAGCAGGTAAATACAGGTCATGATGTATAAACTATACATCAGTCAGCACAGCTGCTCCTGCTCTATTACATACTGACTACCCTGTATTTTTATGCCAACAGGGTTCCCTTTAAGTGTTAGTTTTATAATGGCAGCTTCCTTCTGCAGGAACATGGTGTATTAATTCTCATTACCTCTGGCAATACTTTCCTTCTTGCTTTGTCAGTAAAGTTTATTCATCAGTTTTGTGTTGCTACATAAGGAAAAAGAAAACGTGCAAAAATGTCAATATTTTGACTCTTAAAAGTCCTCTGGTGCTTCATGTTTCTTATTCATGCAAGCAATACTTCTCCTTCATGTATTTCGGTCCTGGAAAAGGCGATGCTGGATCAACAAGCTTTGCTTACTGTAAATCAAGCAATGATGAGATGTAATAATATTGTGTATTCACATACAGTTCTGAAACATTGTGTGGCCAAATAGTCGTTATTTTACAAGCAGAACTCATTCTGTAATGACTAAAATCATGAAGGGAACTGGATGAGGCTTCAGCCACATTTGGTTGGCGCACTTTTAGAAGGGCAGAGAAGACATCGATTTTTTTTTTTTTTTGTGTGCTTAAAGGAAACCTACCACTGCTTGCATGATGAAATCATGCAAGCAGACCACCCTGTAGGCTACTTAATGCTGATGCTGGCACATAGTTTAGTTAGGCTCGGCGAACTTTAGTTGAGCTAAAAAAAAAAATTTCTTACATATGTAAATGAGCCCTCCGGTGCTACCCTACGGCATCTTCGGCTGGCGATGGCTTCTGATGTTTAATTATTCCAGCCAACTTCAAATTACCCTCCTCCTTCAGGTGCCGAGAGCCGTGACGGCAACAAGCTCTCGGCACTTATCGCGCATGCGCAAACACTAAGTCTCGGACAAGCGGCCGGCGATAGGTGCCGAGAGCTTGGTGACGTCACGGCTCTCGGCACCTGAAGGAGGACGGGTAATTTGAAGTTGGCTGGAATAATTAAACATCGGAAGCCATCGCCAGCCCGAAGGTGACGTAGGGTAGCACCGGAGGGCTCATTTACATATGTAAGAAAATCGTTTTTTTAGCTCAACTAAAGTTCGCCGAGTCTAACTAAACTATGCGCCGGCATCAGCATTAAGTAGCCTACAGGGTGGTCTGCTTGCATGATTTCATCATGAAAGCAGTGGTAGGTTTCCTTTAAGCACACACAAAAAAAAAAAAAAATAAATCAATGTCTTCTCTGCCCTTCTTAAAGTGCGCCAACCAAATGTGGCTGAAGCCTCAACCAGTTCCCATCATGATTTTAGTCATTACAGAATGAGTTCTGCTTGTAAAATAACGACTATTTGGCCACACAATGTTTCAGAACTCTCAGTATGTGAATACACAATATTATTACATCTCATCATTGCTTGATTTACAGTAAGCAAAGCTTGTTGATCCAGCATCGCCTTTTCCAGGACCGAAATACATGAAGGAGAAGTATTGCTTGCATGAATAAGAAACATGAAGCACCAGAGGACTTTTAAGAGTCAAAATATTGACATTTTTGCATGTTTTCTTTTTCCTTATGTAGCAACACAAAACTGATGAATAAACTTTACTGACAACGCAAGAAGGAAAGTATTGCCAGAGGTAATGAGAATTAATACACCATGTTCCTGCAGAAGGAAGCTGCCATTATAAAACGAACACTTAAAGGGAACCCTGTTGGCATAAAAATACAGGGTAGTCAGTATGTTATAGAGAAGGAGCAGCTGTGCTGACTTATGTATAGTTTATACATCATGACCTGTATTTACCTGCTTAAAGGGAACCTGTCACCAGTGTCATTGCTTCTAAACCACCAAACATAACTTATAAAGGGTCGTAAACTGTTTGGCAGCCATGTCTTTATAAACTGCTAGCAATGCCTTCATCCATAAAAATAATGTTTTCTTCTTGTACAGCTACTGTCGTGGCCATGTACTTGCTAGATCAGCTGCCACAACGTGCATGAGCACAAGGTAGAGTGGCCGATGCAAGATATTTGGAAAGGGGCTGTGGGAGGACAGGGGGGTGTTGAATATCAGGGGCAGGGCAGCTATCAGCTACACTGATAGGTAGCTGTACAAGAATACAACATTTTTCCAGATGAAGGCATCGCTGGCAGTTTATAAAGACATGGCTGTAAGGTGGTTAAAAGCGCTGGTGACAGGTTCCCTTTAATGAATGCTTAAAAATTTAACAATGCTTTTTACTAAAATTGTAAAATAATAAATAATAATAATACCGGTGAAATTAATTTATGAAGCTCCATCAAATTCCTTAGCACTTTCTGGTGAACATATACATATAAGACATTACAGAGTAATAACAGTCATATGGAACAATAGCAATGAGGGCTCGGATGAGAAGGTGACAGAGGTATAAGAGCTGCTATAATGGTCAATCCTTTTTATACAAGGGAATGGACTAGTAATAATTTAATAAATTAAAAATGCTGCTGCTTGAACCAATCATCAGCTGCTTACTTATATACAAAGTCCAAAGTCAGTGGGAGAAGAGAAGCATTTTCTGGATAACAGACATGGGGAGTACCCAGAATTGGTTGATAAAGAGTTTAAGTTGCATTGAGTTAGCGAGTGTGATAGTCCTGCCTAAATAAATGGGTTTTAAAGAGCATATTTGAAGCTTTGGGGGTTGGGTATTAGTCAAATAAACCGGGGTAGGTTATTCCAGAGACTGGAGCAAGTGACACACAATACCAATTCCATGGTCCGTTAGGTTCCCAGGAATCGGTAATCCATCTATTTCAAATATACCCCTATTTGATAACCCAACTGAATATCCCCCCTTACTCTTTAAGTATCTGTAGGGAAATCACACCTTTAATTCCTGGACAAACTTTTTACATCAAAATCTGGTTTTGCCAGTAACATGTTATAGAGCATGAACAAGTGAGTGGATGCATATATAGGGGGGAACAGGAATTGTGATTTCCCCAAACCCCATTCCAGATCAAGTGGGGGTTTTGAATGGGCTATGAGGCTGCAGAACACTATAATGCCCCATTACATTTAACAGTTTCCTTTAAATTGATTGATGCTGCAAGGTGCATGCGTGCGCTGCCTTTTTAGTCTTGAGGCAGATAAGATCAGTGAGTGTCCCAGCAGTTATTATCCCGGTTGTATGCTACTAGATACTGGACTACACACTTCAATAACTCTCTTACTTTACCCAATCATGAATTTTCTTGCATGGATTCTAAAATAAAATCCAAAACCACTGAAGTGCACTGTTTTTTTTTTTACAACTCAATTCACATAGACATTAGCAAGAAACAGATGACACTGTCCTCCCAGCCTTATATCAGACACTGCAAAACAAACTTCCGTAAATACTGAATTTGTAATTCCAGGCTAACAAGTCCACATGACTATGACATTTACAATTTGATGAGAGTTTCGTTTCAGAGAGGCCTTGGAAATATAAATTCATGTGGAGAATTTTTACAATGTTTTTCCTGTCTTACTCATACAGTATAATCCGGCTCCTTATAAGGGTGATGTTATGGTTTTGTACACCTCACAGGCAGTGGGAGCGGCGTGTGGCCTTGTGCGTAACAAGAAATATGGTAACTATTACACCATGGAAATTCATTGCTCAATAAACTAAATTTTAAAGTAACAAAAAATAATATAGGAAATAAAATAAAAAAATTCAGGTGGTGTAGTTATAACCCTTTTTTTTCAATTCTGACAGCCGAGCCGAACTAAACTATGTGCCGGCATCAGCATTAAGTAGCCTACAGGGTGGTCTGCTTGCATGATTTCATCATGCAAGCAGTGGTAGGTTTCCTTTAAACTCTCCCAAAACGGGAGACTTCTGTGGATAAAAGCTCATGCAGTGAACTGTGCAGTGCAGAGAGGAGGCAGCAGGAACGGAGAAGGAGAGAAGTCTAGTACGTGGACAGAGACATTTCTTTTTTTTTGGAACACAGAGTTTTGATCACTACTAGTACTTACAGCACTGCTTGTACTATTTATTTATGGATATGAACCTTATCAGATAATGCAGATATATAGAGAATTGCCAACGCTAATTTCTTCTCCCGGGTAATTGTAATTATATATTAATAAATTGTTTCATGGTATTCGGATTCCACCTGTGCAGTGGAAATTCAGGTTTTGGGATTCTTATTGATTTCCTAATTGTATTGAGATGGGTTACAATTACTAATCGGAAAAAAACACGTCTCAGAAGTTACATTTTTGTGCTGGGGTGGCAGTGCTTTTACTACTGTGAATCTATTGTGTGATTCATTGTTTATCGAGATGCAGCTTCTGACAATTCTCGGTGTTGTTCTGTCTCACCCCCTCAGCCTTTCCATTGCTACAGCGGCTGCTGGCCGGGATGGCCCACCGAGGTAAGAGCATGAAGTAGATGTCCCAGAGCTGATTCACTTTAGAATTGCATACTGTATGCTCTCGGTTGGTGTTAAAAACTCCGCAAATTGGAATTAAAGTAAATATACCACCGGCTTTCAT
Organism: Engystomops pustulosus; assembly: GCA_019512145.1. Classification (NCBI taxonomy): domain Eukaryota; kingdom Metazoa; phylum Chordata; class Amphibia; order Anura; family Leptodactylidae; genus Engystomops; species Engystomops pustulosus. The sequence goes on along the minus strand of CM033641.1, from coordinate 283,922,049 downwards.
ATTACTCTATACTTTATATAACTTTTTGACAGACTATACATAAGGATCTTTATGATCATTTATTTATAGTTCCTTGGTTCTTACTTAAACCTGGATGATCAATGAAGCTTAAAGGAACCTCCACCCACGATCTACCTATTAGGTAGATCCGGTTGTAGCTTCATCTTACGAAGTGTAGTATCTTCCTTTCAGCTTTTAGCCAGTGATTTTCAACCTGTTGCCACATGGTTGAGTGTGCTGCGCGGGAAAGTTCTCCGAACTATGGTGCCCCTGTGTAGCGCGGCCGCCGCGCGCCCCCGTGTTCGCCCACATACTCCTACAAGCCCCAGTCGACGCTCCGGCCCACTCTGTAGCTCCCTCTACGCACCTCCGCGGCCCATGTCACGTCGACCAAATGGTGCAACACGCGACCTGACGACAGGTCGCGTAGTCACGTGACCAGAGGCGCCCGTGTAGGCGCTACAGAAGTGGGCGGATCGCCATTAGAGTGAAGTACCCGGAAGAAGACAATCAGGTAAGACTATATAAGTATTATTTGTATATTGGAAGGCAGCTAGGTCTTTTTTTATAGTAAAGGGAGGCTGGGGCTTTTATTGTTAAGGGAGGGCCTCTAGGGCCTTTTAATTAGAAAGGGGGCTTTAGGGCCTTTTAATTAGTAAAGGGGGGCCTCTAGGGCCTTTTAATTAGTAAAGGGGGCCTTTAGGCCTTTTAATTAGTAAAGGGGGGACCTCTAGACCTTTAAGTTATAAGGGAGGCTCTAGGCCTTTTAATTAGTAAAGGGAGCCTCTAGGGCCTTTTAAGTTAGTAAAGGGGGGCCTCTAGGCCTTTTAATGTTGGTGTTTTTTAAGTGGGGCTCCTTGGTTTTTTTGTGGGGGGTTGGTTTTTTGTGGAGGGGTGATTGGGCCTTTTACTTATGGGTGCCTCTATGGCTTTTAATTAGTGAAAGGAGCCTCTAGGCCTCTTAATTGTAAGGGGTCCTCTAGGCCTTTTAATTAGTAAGGGGGGCCTTAGTTTTCCTTTTAATAGTAAATGGGGGCCTCTCAGTGCTTTTTAATTAGTAAAGGGAGGCCGCTAGGGGCCTTAATTAGTAAGGGAGGCCGCTAGGGGCTCTTAATTATTAAAGAGGCCTCTAGGGCTCTTTAATTAGTAAAGGGAGGCCGCTAGGGCTCTAATTAGTAAAGGGAGGCCGCTAGGGGCTCTTTCTTATAAAGGGAGGCTCAGCGGGCTCTTAATGTAAAGGGAGGAGGCTAAGGGTCTAATCTTAAGTAAAGGGAGCCTAGCTTAATTAGTAAAGGAGGCCGCTAGGGTCTCTATGTATAAGGGGGCGCCGCTAGGGGCTTTAATTGTAAAGGGATGCCGCTAGGGTCTTAATTAGTAAAGGGAGCCGCTAGGTCTCTTACTTATAAGGGGCCGCTAGGGCATTTATTAGTAAAGGGAGGCCGCTAGGGTCTTTTTATTAGTAAAGGGAGGGCGCTAGGGGTTTTTTATTAGTAAAGGGAGGGCGCTAGGGGTTTTTTATTAGTAAAGGGGGGCCTTTTATGACTGTTTTAGTGTCATTTTGTGCTATTTTGGTTGGTGGTGTGCCCCAGGATTTTCTAAGTATAAAAAGTGTGCCGAGGCTCAAAAAAGGTTGAAAATCACTGCTTTAGCCGGAGGTGAGGCTACATGGCATGGCTACTCCACGCCCCTGTAGCCTCTTTGATCCTCCTTGCCCTCGTTCGCGAAACCGGAGTTCTGCACATGTGCAGAACACAGGCCAGCAGCTGCGCAATCTCAGCTCGAAAGCTGGAGCTACTGCGTATGTGGATAAGTGCGCGCAGCACCTTCCAGCTGTGCACTGAAGATATCTGGTAGGACAGTGATTGCAAGCTTTTTAGAGACCGGGTGCTCAAACTTCAACCAAAACCTACTTATTTACCATCGAGTCCCAACTTGACAATTTAAACAGTAACTTATTGCTCTCTTTTGTTCTACAACAGTCAATCGTATCAGCCCCCTGAGGACATCAATACAGGTGAAAGCAGGAAGGCAAATTCAGACATCATTGTAGCTTCTCTCCAGGGTCTCTCTGTACAGGAAGAATCGTGGGGCCAGTAGTAGGACCTCCAAAAATATTCTGGGCCTGTTCACACCTTCTTACTCCTCTTGCAGTTCCAATCAGTCAAGGATACGTCACTTTAAAAGAGTGCCAAGACCTGCATCTCAATTGTCTAGGACTGCAGGAAAATTTAAGTCCTGTCTGGTGAACTTTATCCTGGGGCGACAGCCTGGGTGCCCACAGAAAGGTCCCCGAGTGCCACCTCTGGCACCCGTTCCATAGGTTCGCCATCACTGTGGTAGGAGGATCAAAGAGGCTACTGGGGGTGGAGTAGCCTCTCTGTGTAGCCTCAGCTCCGGCTACTCCACGCCCCGGTAGCCTCTTTAGAAAATGCGTTTTGGCAAATCATTATGGGAGCTTGGAAAGAATTGCACGTGTCCACCCAAGTTGTTTGGTCAGTTAAACCGCTGTCTGAATCCAAGGGCAACCAGCAAGAATTTGACTTTATTGGAAATTTTTGAATAAAACATTAGCACATGTTGTATAATATGGTCCTGAAACAATTGAATGGCTGTATAGTTGGTCTGGGCTCACATCTTGTGTTTTGCATCCGACATATGCTGCAATGTATACATCTAAGGCTATATTCATACACATGTGTGTAAACGGACATATATACAGCTACCATACATCCCCATTCTTTTCAATGGGGAATACAGCCTTTCATTGAATGGTTGTATTGTGCACCGCACTTTACAGTTTTTGAGCCAAATAAAAATATGTTTTATTTTCTCATGTACTTGCGTCCGTATGCCCCATAGAAGTTAATGGAAAGGTATAAAATACATGCTGCATGCGGTTGTGCGCCGTATGCTGCCGTATATTTATGTACATTATCCAGAACCAATGGGAGGTGCATTATGTCAGCCAGCCAATAGTTAGCCATGCATCATTTGCTGCACACTGTATTTTATACAGAAACGGTGCAAAAATGTCACGTATATACAGATCCATACAGCGCGAAAATACAGGACTGGAGAAATCATAAGTTCATGTGAATGTAGCTTAAAATTTACAAAAACTGATACATTTTTCTTCACACATTGGGGGTCATTTACTAAGGGCCCGATTCGCGTTTTCCAGACGTGTTAACCGAATATTTCCGATTTGCGCCGATTTTCCCTGTATTGCCCCGGGATTTTGGCGCACGCGATCGGATTGTGGTGCATCGGTGCCGGCATGCACACGACGGAAATTGGGGGGGCTTGGCTGAACGAAAACCCGACGGATTCGGAATTACTAATCGGAAAAAAACACGTCTCAGAAGTTACATTTTTGTGCTGTTTTGCATTGCTTTACTACTTGAAATCTGATTTGTGGATTCATTGTTTTACAGTGCAGACTTCTGACAATTCTCGGTGTTGTTCTGTCTCACCCGCCTCAGCCTTTGCCATTGCTACAGCGGCTGCTGGCCATGGGAGCCCACCAGGTAAGAGCATGAAGTAGATGTCTCCTAAGAGCTGATATCACTTATAGTAATTGCATCTCGGTTGGTGTTAAAAACTCCGCAAATCTTGGAATGAAAGTAAAATAATACCGGCTTTCATATTACTCTATACTCTATATTAACTTTTTTGAGACTATACTAGTATGTCTGTATGATAATTTATTTTATAGTTTCTTGGTTTCTTTACTTAAACCTTGATGATCTAAGGCTTAAAGGAAACCTACCACCACGGATCTACCTATTAAGGTAGATCCGGTGGTAGCTTCATCTTACGAATGTAAGTATAGTCCTTTTTAGGGCTAATCCTTTAGCCAGAGGTGAGGCTACATGGCATGGCTACTCCACGCCCCTGTAGCCTCTTTGATCCTCCTTGCCCTCGTTCGCGAAGCCGGAGTTCTGTACATGTGCAGAACACAGGCCAGCAGCTGCGCAATCTCAGCTCGAAAGCCGGAGCTACTGCGTATGTGGATAAGTGCGCGCAGCACCTTGCAGCTGTGCGCTGAAGATATCTGGTAGGACAGTGATGGCAAACCTTTTAGAGACCGGGTGCTCAAACTTCAACCAAAACCTACTTATTTACCATCGAGTGCCAACTTGACAATTTAAACAGTAACTTATTGCTCTCTTTTGTTCCACAACAGTCAATCGTATCAGCCCCCTGAGGACACCAATACAGTTGAAAGCAGGAAGGCAAATTCAGACATCATTGTAGCTTCTCTCCAGGGTCTCTCTGTACAGGAAGAATCGTGGGGCCAGTAGTAGGACCTCCAAAAATATTCTGGGCCTGTTCACACCTTCTTACTCCTCTTGCAGTTCCAATCAGTCAAGGATACGTCACTTTAAAAGAGTGCATCTCAATTGTCTAGGACTTCAGGAAAATTTAAGTCCTGTCTGGTGAACTTTATCCTGGGGCGACAGCCTGGGTTCCCACAGAAAGGTCCCTGAGTGCCACCTCTGGCACCCGTTCCATAGGTTTGCCATCACTGTGGTAGGAGGATCAAAGAGACTACTGGGGGTGGAGTAGCCTCTCCGTGTAGCCTCAGCTCCGGCTACTCCACGCCCCGGTAGCCTCTTTAGAAAATGCGTTTAGGCAAATCATTATGGGAGCTTGGAAAGAATTGCACGTGTCCACCCAAGTTGTTTGGTCAGTTAAACCGCTGTCTGACCAGCAAGATTTTGGAAGATTTTGACTTTATTGGAAATTTTTGAATAAAACATTAGCACATGTTGTATAATATGGTCCTGAAACAATTGAATGGCTGCATAGTTGGTCTGGGCTCACATCTTGTTTTTTGCATCCGACATATGCTGCAATGTATACATCTAAGGCTATATTCATACACATGTGTGAAAACGGACGTATATACAGGTACCATACATCCCCATTCTTTTCAATGGGCAATACAGCCTTTCATTGAATGGTTGTATTGTGCACCGCACTTTACAGTTTTTGAGGCAAATAAAAATATATGTTTTATTTTCTCATGTACTTGCGTCCGTATGCCCCATAGAAGTTAATGGAAAGGTATAAAATACATGCTGCATGCGGTTGTGCGCCGTATGCTGCCGTATATTTATGTGCATTATCCAGAACCAATGGGAGGTGCATTATGTCAGCCAGCCAATAGTTAGCCATGCATCATTTTCTGCACACTGTATTTTATACAGAAACGGTGCAAAAATGTCACGTATATACAGATCCATACAGCGCGGAAATACAGGACTGGAGAAATCATAAGTTCATGTGAATGTAGCTTAAAATTTACAAAAACTGATACATTTTTCTTCACACATTGGGGGTCATTTACTAAGGGCCCGATTCGCGTTTTCCCGACGTGTTACTCGAATATTTCCGATTTGCGCCGATTTTCCCTGTATTGCCCCTGGATTTTGGCGCACGCGATCGGATTGTGGTGCATCGGCGCCGGCATGCACGTGACGGAAATTGGGGGGGCTTGGCTGAACGAAAACCCGACGGATTCGGAAAAACCGCTGCATTAAAAAGTGTAGTGGAACTTGCACTTACCTTCACCAGGTATAGGCCGGTGAACTTCAGGTCATTCCAGCGGGCCTCGGGGAACTTCAGCGCAGCAGCGCCACCTGGTGGACGTCAGAGGAACTACCTTAGTGAATCCCGGCCAAACCCGAATCCACCGCAGAGAACGCGCCGCTGGATCGCGAATGGACCGGGTAAGTAAATCTGCCCCATTGTCATCGGTTTTTACGCGGTTTTGAAACTATTGCCTTTTTTAAGCAGATAATTTTAAGATCCATAATTAGGTATAAAAACGGATATGACGGTTTCATGCATATGCTGTAATACTTTATTTATACATCGTCCATGTACCACATAGTTAAAAAAAAAAAAAACGTTATGTTTGCGTATGTTTTTCAAAAGGACATGAAAAACGCCGATGTTTTTCTCAACCAAAAAAAAAAGGAGACGAGACAGACGCACAGGACAACAAACGTGTCCGTCACCAGTATGCAAAAAATTGCCTAATACAATTATTTTCCCAGTGTTTGCAGACTAGGAAACGCTGTTTAGTTGATATTTATTAGAATTTATTCATTTATGGATATAACTGTCACAGTACAACCTGTCGTGGATGTCCGCAGCTGTCCTCACAGCTTTTACACCATACAGACTCCATCATTGTCCTTGTGACAGATGATTTGTAAGGTATTTTAAATACGGTATGCATCATGATATATGCAAAACAGAGAGAAAGACATGGCGAACATCTCTGTCATGTGAACAGGGTCCATAAATCACAACTTGGTCTGTGACAGAGAGGTGAGGGAAAGCTAACACGCTGCCGCTGACTGATAAGATGGGCCATGATTTATCTGCATTGTCTGTGTCAGAGTCCAGATATGAAAGCCAGTGCCATTATCTACTCTGTGACTTTCTGTCAATGGTTCTTTGCCGGTGGCTGCCCTAGATTGCTGTATGAGACTAGCCTTGGTATAATAAATAAGAGAGCCTTCTTCCATCCTCCGTGGCTTTGTAGAGGTTTCTTCCTGTAGCTAAACAACAGTGTTCAGTTAATAGGTTTTCCATTATGTTACAGAGAAGGCCGTGTAATGGGAATGTTTATGTTCTGTGTACAGCACCATGGAAAATGGCTTTATAATCTATATTTAAGCTTAGAAAGCATACCTCCCAACCACCCGGGTCCAGCAGGATAGTTCGGATTATGGGCTATGTCCCAGAACAAAGCTTCAGAGCTTTATTCAACAGGAGCTGCAGAGGTAAGTAGCTGCACTTATTTATTATTTTCTATTAAGCAGCAACAAAGAAAGGAAGTAGAAGAGCGGGTCAACAATATGAAAAGGACCTGCTGGGGGGCACCATAAGAAGAGGAGCTGCTGGGGAGGCACCATAGGAGGAGGAGCTGCTGAGGGCAACATAAGAGGAGGAGCTGCTGGGGGGCACCATAAGAGGAGGAGCTGCTGGGGGGCAACATAAGAGGAGGAGCTACTGGGGAGCAATATAAGAGGAGGAGCTACTGGGGAGCAACATAAGAGGAGGAGCTGCTGGGGGGCACCATAAGAGGAGGAGCTGCTGGGAGGCACCAAAAGAGGAGGAGCTGCTGGGGGGCACCATAAGAAGAGGAGCTGCTGGGGGGCACCATAAGAGGAGGAGCTGCTGGGAGGCACCATAAGAAGAGGAGCTGCTGGGGGGCACCATAAGAAGAGGAGCTGCTGGGAGGCACCATAAGAAGAGGAGCTGCTGAGGGCACCATTAGAGAAGGAGCTGCTGGGGAGCACCATTAGAGGAGGAGCTGCTGGGGGGCATCATTAGAGGAGGAGCTGCTGGGGGGCACCATAAGAGGAGGAGCTGCTGAGGAAGCTTGGGGGGGCGGCAAAAAATGACTGGGAGCTGCTGGGGAGGGATCATATGAGGGGGAGCTGCTGGTGGGGAGGCATAATAAGAGGAGGAGCTGGTGAGGGGAAACAAGAAGAGGAGGCTGCTGTGGAGGCAACATATGAGGGGGCAGCTGCGCCCCAAAGCAGAGCACAATAAGAGGGGGATTTGGTCAGGTGACACAATAAGAAGCGGAGCTGGTGGGACGCTCGTTGGACACCGCACCGCGGGATCGCGACGGGACTGGTTAAGTAAATCTGCCCCACGGTGGTGTCGAAGAGCATAGATACATTGATAGAATACTTACCACAAGAAAAAAAACCAAGACCATTTCCAAGTCCTCATGGTATGTTGGCTCAGCTCAATTTTACACAGGTAAACAGATGCATGGCTAATACAGTAGGCAAAATGTTATTAGGATCCAGTGTACAGCTCATAGACCGTAAGCTCTTGCGATCAGAGCCCTTACTCCTATTGTTCCTATTGTTATTACTCTGTAGTGTCTTATTTTATTTGAATATGTTTCCCAGAATCTGTAAAGCGCTACCGAACATGATGGCGCTATAAAAATAAAGATGATTATTATTATTACAGATCATATCACAACATCCATATGGTGTGTGTGACATGTCAGCGCTGCAGATATGCTGTATTATTGCTATTATCGCTGTCTTTAATTATCAGCTCTAACCCCCATCTCCACGATTTTTTTTTAATAAAACCTTTTTTTCTCCTTGTTTAATTCCGTGGCCTCGTTGTGTTATAAAGATTTCATTGTAACTGGCATCCAGGGCAAGAGAAGTATAATTTCTGTCTGCATTATCATACATTATAATTAGGATAATTGCAGCGAACAGAAGACATACATTGTCTAGAAGGTGTTTATATACATATCTGGAGCGGAGCAATGAATAATCTGTTCAGGTGTGATGATATATAATCACTGTCAGCTTCTGGCAAAGGTGATAACATAGCGGCCATTTAATTGCAGCTTCTCTTACAGGAGTGGAGGGTATTATTTGTCTTGAGGAGCTCGGTTTCCCCCCGGAGCCTGCCTCTTCATTTGTGTCTCTGACTTCTTGCTTCTAAAAAGATTTTAAGATTAAAATAAACAAGAAAAAAACTAATTTTTCCCATTTGTTTGCAAAAAGTATAATTTCATTTTATTCAGAACCCTTTATACTGTAGATGTTTCTTATTGGACACTACATTTGTGTGTTTTGTATTACAGAACACCTGGCATCTTTCCTTGACTGCCGTTTTTTAATATTCCTTTGTTGTTCCTAAAGCAAATTTTTTCATAAATTGACAGAAGGACACCTGTTTTTTAAGAGGAATGTCCAATCGATTTTTGATCCCTACCGTATGATACAGAAATTTTGGAGATAAACACAAGATTGTATTGATCCTAATGTCACACCTGTCCCAACACACCCATCCTGTCTCCTGTGAACTCTGCTTTGGTTAACTAACAGTTAATCCACTGATTGACAGAATCTCTCTCCCCCGCCTCAGAGAACCGATTCTAGATCATCTTCTAGACCGGGCTTTGGTATATCATATAAGGTTTTGTGGTTTATTGCTCTTTGCCTGCTATTGTCATGTACTAAAATAGCTTTTTTTTTAAATTTTGTCTTCAATATTCTGGTTTCTTTGACTTTTTGCATGAATTACTGACTCCACTTTCCTAGCAATTTTGTACTGCTTTGTCCTCCAGGTTCGGACCCGTATTTGGCAACTATCCCTCTATGTTTCTATTGTCTTGGCTTAGTTTTTGTGTTTGCACTTTGGTACAGGAAAGGAACGTTGACCAGTTGTCTCCCACAGCTTAGGGTAGGTAAGGCAATTCAGCAGGGACAGCTAGGAAGATCGTTTGGTCTCAGGGCCCATTGTCTACGTCTACTTTTTCAGACCCAGCATAACATTTATACTTTCCATAGGAGCAGATGCAAAATGCATAATAGTACATTCATACAATGACCTACTGCACAGCAATCACCAATGTCTGACCCAGGTGTGAAATACCTGATTCTACTAATATATGTGAATGTGGCAAATGCATCAACATCATCATTGTATTTCGTCTTGTTCCAATTTCCATCATGTTGTATCCTCTTCTTATAAAACCAGAACCTTTTGAACTTAATTTTTTACCAAATTTCCTATCGCCTGAGGGGAAATTTAATTTCCAATAGTTCAATTGCTCCTCAATCTCAGTCTTTCTTGTTGATATAGCAGGCAATTCCTCGTTTAATTAAATTGAACACCCTATAACTGCTCTGCCTTCCAGACTACAACACGAAATTGTATTATTTGTGCTCGTGACCCTCGATGGAAGTGTCTGAAGACAGACGCAGCATTTTCCGGAACAATCAGACTATGAATAGACTTGTGTTGGACCAAACATTCTTGAAATGATTGCAGTATATGAAATGTTATCTGTGACATTTTTGTCTTTATTCCTTCGGAAGGTTTTAACAATATGGAAAGGATGTGCGACAAAGAGTTCATAATACGGAGGGCAGCTACAAACCGGGTATTGAATGTTCTTCGTCATTGGGTGTCAAAGCATTCACAGGTAATAACAGCGCAACGTGTCAGGGTCACTTTGATTGTGCCTTCGGCTTTTGTTTAGAAATGTTATATTGAGCTTAGAAATCTGAAACTTCCGGATTTCATAGAAATAAATTGCTTGTGACTATTATAGAATTTTGATAATATATCTGCATATTATGACTAGACCCCAAGCACAGTGCTGAAAACTGTGCTGCTATGACTCCTTGCACCATCATTTTCTATGATGCAAGGACTCCCCTGCACATGGTCCGTTGAATCTGGCCTGCACATGGTCCAGTTTTCACAAACATGTGCTGCCAGCCTCCCAATAACTTCCTCAGTCCACACTAATAATAATAATAATTCCTTTATCTATATAGCGATCACAGATTCTGACAAATTAGTGCCTCATGGGGCTCACAATCTAATCAACCTGCCAGTATGTTTTTTTTTGGAGTGTGGGAGGAAACTGGAGGACCAGGAGAAAACCCGCACAAACACAGAGAAACATACAAATTCTTAGCAGAAGTTGACCTGAATGGGATTTGAACCCAGGACCCCAGTGCTGCCAGGCTGTAGTGCTTACCACTGAGCTACCGTGCTGCCCTGCAAGCCATAGCCTTACCATCCTTACACAGAATCTATTGATTAACCCATGGACACCTTTGGGAAGCATTTTGTTTTACTGAAATCCATTAATCTTGGGTAAAAATTGCGTAACTTGTATATTATATTTTGATAAATTATGAAATTTTACGAAAGATTTTCAACCATCAGTGTTCTGCAGCCTTCATGATTTCTTATACATTGCAGGCTGCTTAGTCCCATTCAGCATGAAATACATCAGACTCTTATTGACTCCAAAGCTCTCATTCCTCTCCTGAACACAAATCATAAGTGACTTTTAACCAAATATATAAATAAAATAACCTGTATATCGGAAGCCATGCGAGCTTTGTGAAGAGATAAGGACTACAGACCAAGCCAAACCTGGCCGTGGATAGGACTCAGCATCCTGCAATGTATGGAAAAACATGTGTGCTGCGGAAAGCAAATTGGTGAAAATTTTTAGTAAAACAAAAAGCCAAACATGGACTTTTATCCAAAATTAATGCATTTTAGTAAAAATTAATGTCCTTCCAAAGATGTACTTACGGATTTGAGACCCATAATATTCCTCCTAAGCTTTTATATTTCTATATAATCACTTTGTTACTCTTGGATACTCTGGTTGTAGTATATATTGCATAACTGGGAATGTATTCAATGCATGAGAGGGAGCAGAGAAGTTCAGGGCCTCTGGGAACTGGAAGCCGCTGTGCGAGTGCCAGTCAAGCATGCAGTCAGTCTGATTAATGAGATGTGCATTACGCTGGCTTGTGCCGGGCAATGACAGGTTCCCTTTCTTCTATTTGCTTTGTGATGCATTCAAACATTATGAGTCCTGGAAGTTATAAGCCACCGTGTCACATCTCTTATCACATCAGAGTGTTATTAATGTGACATTGCCTCTTGGCTTTATATTCCTTTCAAGGATATTACATTTGCCTTGAATTGTAAATGTATTGTGCATGTGGTAGGAACACAGGCAGCTGCATCCCGGTATCTCTGGTCGCTGTTGCACTTTTCCCTAGTAAATCAAAGGATTTTTTGTGCGCCTAGTCCTAAAAATACGGTATTCACACTGGGTTCCCTACTTTCCCAACAGTGCTAGTTTGCTACTAGCACTGCTACGCTACTTCAGTCATACAAGTCTTTTTCCTGTAAATTAAGCACAAGTGCTTTGGAAGGCATTACCTTGTCTGTTATTCGTGAGCTGGCTCCCCATCCCTTGGCTCTAACCCCTTCCCACTCTTGTGGCAGTACAGGGCTGATAGTTGTGTTGCTGTGAGATTATGACAGCAGAAGGGGGTTAGATCGGAGGGAGGCAGTTACAAATATGGTGACGCCCCTAAAGCACTTGTGTTTCATTTACATAAGAATTCAAATTTATGACTACAGCAGTGCAGCAACACTACTAATAAGCATATAGCAGTATTCACACTGCTGCAAGCTACCCAGCTACGTGACTGGTTTATAAATATACAATCCGGCAGTAGTTTTCCTTTAAGCTGTGCTGCCATGTTCTTTTAGGAACAAAAAGGCTTTTATTTTACAACTTTTCCAAACATGCCATATTTCTTTAGCCTCTCGCTGTCTTGTACTGTCATGAACTTGAACATTAAAATCCTATCTTAGTCAGAGAAGATTGTCAACTGTTTGGAAAGTAACCTGTAAATACCCTTTCTGCTGCAGAATGATGGAATCTAACTTATTTGGATTCATGTACTTATTCTCAATTGATGGGAAGCAGAGATTGATTCACTTTGAAACAATTGCTGCTGCCCCAAACTTCTGCTTTTATAGAGGGGTCATGCCTGCTGATGATCAATTATTGCCAATCAGCAGCACTTGTCTGCTACTTCTTTTATTTCTCGTGGAAGCAGTAAGCAAGTTAAAAGGGATTGTCCCATTTTCAATAAATCAGTTTAGTTAAACATGTCTCTGCATGTATATGTATCTGTACTTTTTCCTCCGTTGAGAGCTTCAGCCTTTCCCTGTTCTCACCATGCTGCCCTCTGCATATATACACAGCTTCCTCACTCTCATTGCTCCTGCCCATCCTCGCGGCGTGACCCACTGTGTCTCTCAATTAGGTGATGGGTCGTTCGCGAACGAGTTGGCACAAGTAGCCAGTTCATTTGCGTGAATGACCTGAGTGGGCTCCCGTCAGTGAGCCTATGGCTCACTAAACCCCGCCCCTAACTGGGTCACCACGCCCCCTTTAACCCAATAATATCGGATTAAAAGTGGAGTGTTGCGGGGCTCTTGACTGGTCTGCGGCTCCCAATTATATATTTAATAGGGAGCCGCTCAGGAGCCAGAAGAGAGCTGTCTCTTCTTAGTGAGCGGAGCCTAATGAGCCAACTCACTAAGAAGAGCCGGAATTCCCATCACAACTCTCTATTCTCTGTCCTTCCTCATTGAAAAACACAGGAAGAGGGGAAGGGGGGTAGGATGTGTCATAACTCTGCTGCTTCAGCCCCTCCTATTCATTACTGCTCACACATGTAAACAAAGAGTGACTGAGAGTCTGCAGACAGCACAAAAAGAAGTATCAGCATTGCTGAATCACTTGATGAACAGTCAGGGATTATTATTAAGGCAGTATAGGTACATAGGCAACCCTTTTAGTATTACATAAACTGATTCTGCATTTTGGCAAGGAAACTGTATATTGTGTTTTGTAGCTCATGTGCGATTATATTTATTTAATTTTAAGTTTCTTTGTCCAGATGTTTTTGTTTTTTTTTGCTATGTAACAAATTTAAAACCACAGAATTCAGGGTTTATGTCATTTTGCTCATGACTGCATGTGCCATTAATTATTATTTGCTTTATAGCTCCATTTCTCCATTAACAATCCTTCTTCCCTCCAGATGGCCACAGTTAGGCGGCAGTAGTGGAACGGTGGGGATACGGTGCCACACATGTGTGGCACCAATACGGGCCGCACACCGCAAAAAGATAGATCATGGGGCATTGTCCAAAACGTTTGAAATTAGATAGAAATTGTATGCATAAAGTCACGGAGGCAGAGATTCAGAAATTAAGTCAAGCTCTCCCCCCACTGCGGTGATTGTCACTGTGCACCAGTCTACCTGAGAGTCGGTTAGTGATGTCCCTGGATTTAGAGTTATCAATTTCAGGCAGTTTGTATGAATTTGTATGTAAGTCTGAACTGTATATTTTATCATTGTAATCCCAGCCAAATTTTTTTTGGTCTCTGTGACAATTGGATTTTAAAACTTTTGGGTTGTCCTCAGAACCAGGATTAATAATAAAGCTTCATTACAGACACCTGTGATAACTGTTATAGCTGGTTATTGTAGCCCAGGGCTAAAGTAAAGTAAATTACCAAATACCAGAGGTCCGTTTGTAACTAGGGGTCGTCTGTAAGTCAGGTGTTCTTAAGTCTGTACAATGAAAGGGAAATTCTGAGGTGGGGAGAGCTTGACTTCAGTGCTAAAGCACCACCAATTACAGGAACAGTATCCCTTTTGAAAAATTTACATGACTAGAATTAATCTTTTTTCCTAACACAGCCTAAGACACTAAAATTCCTACTTTACATAAGACGTCATTGTGAACAAAGGAGAGTGCACAGGCTATTGGCCACGGGAGCCATGATAAACAACAACGCCACTGATTTCCATCACTTGTGATGTCTGGGAATCATTAGCTCTCATTGTCTATGTGTTTGTGATGCTGAGATAAATGCTACAGCTGTATGTTATTGTATTGAGGAGATCATGTAAGGACGTGTCTATTGTCCTACACATAGGCGCGGGTGACGCATCTGCTCTGTATATTGGATCCATAATGAGGCTTAGTTTTTAGCTGGTGGCTACAGAAATACACTGCTTGCTGCTTTCACAAACAAACTTTTTTTTTTTTTTGAAAAGTCATTGTTCTTTTTGGTATAAACACTTAACATCAGCCTCAAAATTGTGACAAAGCAGCCAAAGGACCCTTTGAAGTAAATTAGAGATTCTATTCTATGAAGAAGGAAAATGCTTTCAGTTAATTTCTACATCCTATGGTCTCGGTAGTGATTCTGGTAAATTGAAGGGGTGTTCAATTAATTATTAGACTGAATATAGAAAGTAGTCTCATATTGCAGTGAATTTTTGTATATCGCCCATAAAAATACTTTTGTATGCCCCCCTAGTTACATGCCATTATGAAAGGGGGAGTTTATAAAATCAATGCACTTGTTATCTCAGCCACAGTTTAAAGGGAACCTGCCACCGGCTTTTACACCACTAAAAGTTAGGGTATGGAACCATCTTACTAAAGTTCCCTCTTTTATGTTAAACCTCTATTGTTTATCTAAAGAAAATGCTAATGAGCAGAGAAGAGTCAGTTTTTGAATGAAATGAGTCACTTTTAGAGACTGAAGGAGTAGTGTCATTTCATATGCCCATATCTTGGGCTCTATAATACCTAGCACCATGAATAATCTTTCCATGCATCAGGCTTGCTGTTCTGTGATCTACAGAATCAGATATATAGACAGTAAAATACATGGTTGTGAATGTGAGTTGAAGATAAAATCCAATTTCCATTTTTCTTTGACTGCTTTTATCTCTGTTTCTGTAACACACAGAGCCACAAGCCTGGTGTGATTTGAAAGATTTGAGATTCTTGTATTTAATATGACCCCAAATTATCCATGTGACTCGTCTCAGGCTTTCTTCAGCTGGAAATGCTATTTTATAGGTAAACAGGTAACTTTAACATAAATACGGGAATTCCAGAAAGGACATTTCATAGCCTACCTGAATGTGCTGATAGTTTTGCAGAGAAAAGGCTAATGACAGCGTCTCTTAAAGGAGGACATTTCATCACCACCTTAACTCCAGCCCTGTTGGAATTTCCTCTCCAGCCCTCACTATCACCGATCCATCACTGCTGTTAGATTAAAGGGAACCTGTCATCTCAAACATCAGTTCCTAACCTCCCACAACTTACAGATTGGTGTAGAGGCATACCAATTTTTGTAATCCGGCTTCTGTACGTTTCCGATGTTCTCTAAAAACGACTTTTATTCCTCTTGCTTTCATGACTGTATCAAGTCGAGGAGGCGGGAGAGCTCACCGCTCCAGTCAAGCTCCCCCCATCTTCTCTGCTGTGTATGTGACTGATACTGCCCCTCCGCCCTGCTTGCTACCCCACATCAGTACATAAACTTTCCCCTTGCACGTCCTAGTATTTATAAATCACATCAAAAGGAAGGAGACTAAGAGACTATTCCTAGCATTTCAAGGAGGTCCAAGCTGAGATAAATATAAATATACTTGAATATTATATCACAAAAAAGGTGCTTGTTCCTCAATCTTAAGACTTTCTATATTGTAGGGATGTTAGTGATTTCATTATGGCTGCCGTAACCATCATTAGCCCTTATTCACTCTAACATCTTAGCCTTATCCTAAATAAATGTATTGTCGGTTATTCCCTACTGTAACCATACATGTCATATCAGAAGTGGAGGGCTCCCAATATTGTGTATGTAAAAATAGTTATCACTACTTCTGTAATTAGCATCTGTAATTAATATGTACCGTGGGCAATGAAAGAACATTAACTATTAATATATACTGTACATACTGTGTATGTATATATATATATATATATACATTTTTTTTATTATGTATTTTATATATATAGTTCTTTTCTGATATTTCTTTTGAGCTAGTGCCATCTAGTGGTCATTTTTTGGAATAACAGCAATGTTACAGCACTGCATACAAGCAGTGGTAAGAGCTTTATACCATGCAATCTGATAAGTTTGTGTTATATTTATTGCTGTGTCTCCCCTCAAGGATTTTGAATTGTACCATGAAGCTAAAATGAATGTAATGAACTTGTTGGAAGATGTTTTAAGGGACCCTGATCTCCTACCCCAGGAAAGGAAAGCAGCGAGTAACATACTAAGGTAAGGTACTTAAGAGGATGCTACGATAAATTAAAAAGTTCTTTACCATCTATGAAAATGATGATGAAGATATTAATACAAAACACCTACTTATATTACTAGATTTCAGCAAGTCCTGGGCAATGTGGCCTCATGCTGCCCCGTTCTACTAACTACCAATTTCCACAATGCATTGTAATTTATTCCCTATGACTATGCTGGGAGTTGATCATTGTGTCAACCAAGTGGATCAATTGTGTTTATCAAGAAAACACTAATTTTACTAGTGGTCTTAGGTGTTATTCCTAAATATCATATACCATATACCATCAGTGGGGGGTGGTCTGGGGTCCCAGCCCTATGGCAACCATTCATCAGTTTTATTACATACAATGCTGATCTTAATAGGTCTGTTCATAAATACATGGTAGCATCCTGCTATAGCACATGTGACATAAACCTTCAGTGCACATACGATGACACCATGTACTGTGACCCCTGAACTGTATGAATATCAACCTTTTATATGATTATTAGGAGCGCAGTCTGCTGGTTAACCCTGTGGTGTTTCTCATCTCTGGAATCACTACTGTTAGTAATTACTGTCTTTCTTGTCATCAGTGCCCTTTCTCAGGAAGAACAAGATGACTGCCACTTGACAATGGGGGACATCATTGCCATGGTGAGCCTAGCTATATACTTCTGGGAATACAGACCTTTGTGGCTGCTGCTGCTCTTATGGAGTCTCTTGTAATCACTGTGGATGGGTGACAGTTTATAGACAGCATCCTGATTCACTCTAATGACTGTACCATTTTATACAGATCACTACCCTAAAGAGAACCTGTCCCCAGGAATGTCATTTATAGCTGGTGACAGGTAGTCTGTCCTGTGCTGATTTTTAAATGCCAGCATTCTGAGTAATTTAGTGGCTTATAATAGTTTATTTTACACTACCTGGCTGCCTGCTAGCATCGTGTTGTGAGTCCCAGGGGCAGCTGCAGCCTGTGTGTGCCTGCGTCTCCTCACCTATTCTTCCTCTACTCCACACCATCCCCCACCCCTGCCTGCTCAATGCACATGGAGAAATGAAAAAAGAGAGACTTCTCTCCCATAGAGTAGTCAGTGAGAGTAAAATCTTAGACCACAGGTGTCCCAAATCCCAAAGGGTAGGGAATTACCTGAATTAGGCTAAACAGTACGCCTATAGTGGTTGTGGCTGAACACTGTCCTGTTTCCCGGCTATGATAGTAGAACTTCATAGAAAATGGACTTGAGGCGCCACTTCCACAAAAGTAGAATTATTTATTTAATCGTAGGATCATGACGCATTTCGAGGAAGAACCTCCCTCTTCATGAGGTCCTCTATGATCAAATACTGTACATATACAGAGTCAGTAGTATATAATAAAATTTATGTGTACATGTACAAAAGTCACAGGTGTATGATGAAATCGAAATTTGAAAATCATTTAAATAAATTTTAAAAATGTTGAAAATACATATAGTAGTGGAATGATGAATATCGGGGGGAGAAAAGAGGACCTAATAATGTAGAGTATGATGGAAAGAATTTATGTGCGTTCATGATTAAGAATATATACTTGATGCAAAGTTAACCCTTTCACGACCCGTGACGTAATAGCTCGTCACGGGTCGGCCGCGGGTGCATGGAGAGGGCTCACGCGCTGAGCCCTCTCCATAGCCTGTCGCCGCCATCTTTTCGAGGATCGCCGCTCCCTGTGACGTCATCGGGGAGCGGCGAACCGTCGCCATGGTAGCCTCGGGTCTCACGAAGACCTGAGGCTACTTAGGGTTAACCCATGCATTACAATGTGCTATCAGCACATTGTAATGTATGAGGAGTAAAATCTCCATATACTGCCATACTGTAGTATGGCAGTATATGATAGGATCGTACAGACAACCTAGGGTTAAAGTACAAGGTCGTACAGTCCTAAAATTGATAACAGTGTAAACGTCATCAAAATCCGCAAAAAACGACACCACCCACAGCTCTGTACACCAAAGTATAAAAAAGTTATTAGCGCCAGAAGATGGCAAAATCCCCAAAACATTGTTTGTACAGGAGGTTTTCATTTTTTTAATTGTATGATAACATTATAGAACCTATATAAATTTGTTATTCCCGTAATCGTACCGACCCAAAGAATAAAGTAGACATGTCATTTGGGGAGCACAGTGAAATCCGTAAGATCCAAGCCCACAAGAAAACAGGACAAATGCATTTTTTTCCCAATTTCACTGCATTTGGAATTTTTTTTTCCCGCTTCCCAGTACACGGCATGGAATAATAAGTACCATCTCTATGAAGTGTAATTTGTTACGCAGAAAACAAGTTGTCACACAGCTATGGACATGGAAAAATAAAAAAGTTATGGGAGTGAAAAATGAAAATGAAAAAAAACAAAAAAGGGCCAGGTCCTGAAAGGGTTAATATAAATGTAAAATGTATGTGTGTGTGTATATATACACTCACCGACCACTTTATTAGGTACACCTGTCCAACTGCTCGTTAACACTTAATTTCTAATGAGCCAATCACATGGCAGCAACTGGGCAGACTGGTTCGAGCTGACAACAGTGACTCAAATCGCCACCCGTTACAACCAAGGTAGGCAGAAGAGCATCTCTGAACGCACAGTATGTCGAACTTTGAGGCAGATGGGCTACAGCAGCAGAAGACCACACTGAGCGCCACTCCTTTCAGCTAAGAACAGGAAACTGAGGCTACAATTTGCACAATTCATCGAAGTTGGACAATAGAAGATTGGAAAAAAACGTTGCCTTTTCTAATGAGTCCTCGATTTCTCGCTGCGACATTCGGATGGTAGGGTCAGAATTTGGCGTCAACAACACGAAAGCATGGATCCATCCTGCTTGTATCAACGGTTCAGGCTGGTGGTGGTGGTGTCATGGTGGTGGGGAATATTTTCTTGGCACCTTTGGGCCCCTTGGTACCAATTAGGCATCGTTGCATGCCACAGCCTACCTGAGTATTGTTGCTGACCATGTCCACCCTTTATGACCACAATGTACCCTGAACATCTGATGGCTACTTTCAGCAGGATAATGCGCCATGTCATAAAGCTGGAATATCTCAGACTGGTTTCTTGAACATGACAATGAGTGTCACTGGACTCAAAGGCCTCCACAGTCACCAGATCTCAATCCATAGAGCTCTTTGGGATGTGGTGGAACGGGAGATTCGCATCATGGATGTGCAGCCGACAAATCTGGCGGCAACTGTGTGATGCCATCATGTCAATATGACCAAATCTCTAGGAATGCTCCAGCACCTTGTTGAATCTATGCCACGAAGAATTGAGGCAGTTCTGAAGGCAAAAGGGGGTCCAACCCGTTACTAGCATGGTGTACCTAATAAAGTGGCCAGTGAGTGTAATATATATATATATATATATATATATATATATATATATATATATATATATATATATTAGGAAATAGGGATAATGAATTTGTTAATGATTAAATATATTTAAAGGGTATTTCCCATCTGAGCATTTACATTTAATTAATCACTTGCCCATAGTAAACATTTCTTCAATTGGATGTTAATAAAAAAATTTCCTGTGTGAAGATAATTTTCATAAATGTATCATGTTGTCCCTTAGAAAACCAGATAGCTTCCCCCCGGATAAGACCAGGTCACACTACTGGCAGCGGTGGCAAGACTTGCGCTATAGTCCTGCCGGGCCCACCCCCCCAAACTCAGGGTCAAGCATTACCACAGGACGGCTGGGAACATGCAGTAACTCCGACATTTTATATACCGTAACCTTTTTTGTTCTTTGTGCACTCATCATCAGAGGGTGGGCTGATCCGAGAAGTATCGTCTTCTTAAGGCACAACATGCTAACATTTATGGTAATTATCTTCCCACAGGAAGCATTTTTTGTAATAACATACTAATGAAGAAATGTTTATATATCAGCAGATATATGTAACTGATGTGAGTGCCCAGACGAGAATACCCTTTAATTAAACAAAAGGTTACAAAGTTTATTAAGTATACAGGCGGTCCCTACTAAGGACACCGACTTACAGACAACCCATAGTTTACAGAACGGACCCCTACGCCCACGTTGACCTCTGGTGAAGCTCTCTGGTATGTTTACTATAGTCCAGACTGCAATGATCAGCTGTAAGGTGTCTGTAATGAAGCTTTATTATATTATTGGTCGAATTACCACCAAAATTTTGAAACTCCAATTGTCACTGGGGCAAAGAAAAAATTGTCTAGAACTTCCATTTAAAATATACAGTTTCGACTTACCTACAAATTCAACTAGATATAAACCTCCGAGACCCTACTTGTATGTAACCGGGGACTGCCTGTATAGGAAAATGGACACGTGCATGTTCATCCCCCCACGGGGCCTAGAGCCTTGAGGTGAGGCCTGGAGACCCGGGGCCGCGCTACCGGAGTGGCTGGCGAGTTGCGGCCTAAAGCACGCTATTTCACTGTTCTTTTACGGGGGGGAACCGGAGGGCTGTCCTACAGCCTGGCAGGTCTCCAGCAGGGTGGTGTTGGCAAGAAATGATGAGGGAGAGGCTGCTATATCGGATCTCCCTGGGGCAACCCCTTAATGTCCCGAGTGTGAGTCTCTGTATGATGGACAGGGTGCCGGTGATGAAGGCAGCCGTATTAGCAGGGACCAGACGGAGACAGAAGTTGAAGAAAACAACTTACAGTTCTTTATTTGAACCGGCAGGAACCGCAGCAACGTGCCTTTAACAGGTAGATGGAGTGCTGAGATGTGAGATGGAGGGAGCCTCAGGAGATAGTTCACCAGCCTGGATGTAGAGGGCAGGCTGGGAGGCAGCTGTGTCCTGGTAGGAAGCTTCAGCTTGTCCTGTAGGGCTTCAGGTATCACCTTCAAAGGTAAGATGATACCCCTTTTCCTCACTACACTAACTCTAGTCTAATGCTCCACTCTTCAGAGGCAGGGGCTAGGCTCTTCCTGCTCTGGTATGGGCTAGACAGAGATTTCTCACTCACTCACTGATTCTCCTAGGATTCCACACTAGAATAATCATCCAGAACATTCCTGGCCAGAGGTTTTACTACCTCCCTTTGGTCAGGTGGTGGCTGCTCCTCCAATCACATCTCAGCTTACAGAGCACAGGATGTAACACATATCATTGGACAACAGCATCTTGCATCATACAAAATACTTAACCTCTGCCTTGCCAGGCAGGATTCACCACTGCAATACCCCTATGTCCTATCAGGACCATGTAATGTGATGTGATTACATGCAGGTGGGACGTATTCGCAAACCCTACCTCGCCATTGCATCGGCGAGGGTGTTGCACATGTTTACTGCATGTCCCAAGTATGTTTGTTTTGGCTTTCCAGAGAGGTGAAAACCTGGCTGCTAAGCAATAATGTGCCTTTTTAAAGGACATCTACCACCAAGCACACTTATATGTTGGTGTTTGCTCCCTCTGGCAGGATCTGCTCCTCTTTACCTTCTTATGCTCTTGTTTATAAAAAAAATAAAGCTTTTAAATGTATGTATATGAACCTGAGGGGTTGTAGGCTCAAATAACAGCATTTGTATTATTTTTTATCCCTTTTTTTGTAAAAAAAAAAAAAAAAAAAACAGGGCATGAGAGGCTAAATGACAAGCAGATCCTTCCAGAGGGGGCACATAACAGTATGTCAGTGTACTTAGTTAACAATCCTTCATCCTGGTTGCAGATTTCATTTAAATCAATTTCAGATGCTGTCAAACGACTTGTGGATATTATCCTTTTGCTATGTGAATTACCATACTCAGAACAAGTGGGAGGGAAGCTGTCAGTAGAAATTGACCTAATAAGCCACTACTAGTACCTTATCAAGAAGATTAGCACCTTCCAGATTAAGTATTTGCCAGTATGGTGGCATCATCCAGAAAATCAACTCTAAAATGTAAATTTGTTGTATAAAGTTAAGGAGGTGTAGAGTTTAGCATTGAAGTTGATGCACAGTGGAATATGTAGGCGGTTTAAAAGCAAAAATACAAAAACTTTTAAAAGTATGTATATTTTTTTTATAAGGCAGTGATGTAGGTGGTGTTACCTTTTTATGACTTTTTGTGTACAGGTCAGTAATGTATTTCTGTTTTGCCAGTTGTGCAGAATGTTAATGCACTGATGTGTTTTTTTGGTGCAGTCGGAAGGTCCCGCAGCAGAATGTTTGGATACATTGTCGGCAATGGAACTAGCAGAGCAAATCACTCTTTTGGATCACATAGTCTTTAGAAGCATTCCATATCAGTAAGACATTCAGATTATTTCCTGGTGCCTGAGCTTTTAGAATAATGTATTCTACATATACTAAATCTGTGTCTTCTTACCAGAGAATTTCTTGGCCAGGGGTGGATGAAACCAGATAAAATCGGGAGGACACCATTTATAATGAAAACAAGCCAACATTTCAATAATGTGAGTATTTAGATCCGGATAAAATCTAAGAACCTTGGCATGGTACCATGAATCTAGAAAATGTGATTGTTTTTTTTATGGATTGTTTTGCCAATATGAATTATTCCAAAAAAAACGGCACAACAAAAATTCTCAAAGATCTTACGTCACTGAACCTCTCCAATACCATACCAACACTTTGTAGGTTCCACAGTGATTTTTGTATTTGAGTCTTATTCTGTACTTGGCAAATGCTTACCTTACCTTTGTAGGTCACTGGTTTGGACAGTGATTGTCTATGTGGTCATATTCTACATACCATGTAATATGCGTCAGCCCCAGCCTCGCCTGGAGGAGGTCTGGTGCAGGCTCACCGTATGAGTTGATGCACCTTCCCCAGCGTTGTCTTGGGGGTTCTGGTGCGCCAGCCCCAGCCTCACCTGAGGGGGCATCAGCCATGGTTCATTCTGTAGGTTGCAACTTCTGATGAAGAAAAGGTTGTGTGCCTTTCTTTAATACACAATTTAAAATTACTAGAATTGTCTCAATTGACTAAGTTAGCACAAAAAACAGGGGGTGTAATGATTTCCTGTATAAATTGATGTCTATTAACTCTATATACACCTAGGAGTTATTTATTTGTATAACTCAAAATTTCATACTCCTCCCTGGCTAAAACTACTCCTCAAAAATTGAGAACGTATTATTACCCTTCTAGAAAAATGTTAGTGCAACCTCTAGCTGCTAGAGTGACCAGAAAAATCAGAGTCGCGGAGCTGGTGACCATTTTGTTGGAGATGGAGTTGGTGTCGAAGTTTGGGAAATTGAGGAGTTGAAGTCGGAGGTTTGGCTGACCAACTCCATGGCACTGAAATAAACCATAAATGTTAAAAAATTTAAGAAAAAACTGGATAAATAAATATATTTATCTATCCCCAATCAGACCCACTATTGTTTTTTTTATACTTTCATACCATTCTAAACTTTAAAAAGTGTTTAGTGTCACCTCAAAGGAAAACGATCCATCCTCTCTCATAATTTCATGGATTTTCTGTAAGGTTTGTTTGCTATCACTGAACGTGAACACTCTAACATAGGCATTGATAGTATACAACTGTACATTGCTCATAAATAACTACTTTTGTTACCTCTCGTCCTTTCTAGATGAGTAACCTTGTTGCCTCAGAGATCATGAGTCACCTTGATATCGCCTCCAGAGCGAGCTCCATTGAGAAGTGGGTGGTGGTGGCCGATATCTGCCGCTGCATGCACAACTACAACGGGGTGCTGGAGATCACCTCTGCCTTGAACAGAAGTGCAATCTACAGGCTCAAGAAAACATGGGCCAAAGTTTCTAAACAAGTAAGAAACCATTGAGAAAGTTATCGAGTAGAATCCACATCTGCTGATGAGAAGTAATGTGTTTGTTTGTGATTGTTATTTTAGGGTATAGTGTGGGGATTGGTTACTTTTAACCACAATAAGCTGAGGACCACTAATGCAGTTATGTTGTCTGTTGCAATAAATGCCTAATAAATGTGGGTCCTACTATTACCTTCAGAATGTTATGACATTTCTATTTGTGTTGTTTCCTCTTATTTTATCTCTTTTGTTGTGGATAATCAAACCGTAGAGGCCTAGACTTACATGTATGCAGGGGCGTAACTACAGCGGTAGCAGCCACTATGGGGCCCGCAGTGTCAGGGGGCCCCGTCATCCGACCTGACACAATAAAGAATGGAGGATGTGCACCATTATATCTATATTGTACTGCACATGTCCAGCATAATATGTATATAACATATACTGTGATGTATATATGCAGTATCTGTGATGTGTATATGGTGTCTGTATACACTGTATGTGAGTATGTTGCATATGGCACTGTATGTGTGTGTATATGCACATGAGTGTATTTATATGTGATTGTAACTCGCATGTGTGAGTATACTAATATGTTTATTTTTAAGTGGGAAGGGAGGCCCCATGCAGTAGCCTGCTAGGGGGCCCTGTCTCTCCTAGTTACGTCACTGCATGTATGGTTTGCTATATAGGCACGATTGAGGCTGTTACTACTATCTTGACTTTAGTGCCAATTGTTTTGGGTTTTCCTTATCTTTAGAACGTGAGTTGTTGCTCTTGTGAATGGAAAGGATGTACAGCACAGCTCTTTCTCTGTTGTCACAGAAGTGATAAAGTAGATTTTGCTTTTAAGCAATGGTAAAGGTTCCTAAGAGCAGGGTCCCTCACTGTTGATGATTGAATCGCATAACTCTCCAAAAACAGCAGTTCTTTTTCTCGTCTCCTCTCTGTACACTGCGCTGAATCCGGCAGGGACAATTATGTCATCTTATTGTGCCAGCTGGATTCAGAACTGCGTACTGTGCCACGTAGAGGAGAAGCAGGAGGGAGGTGAGTATATCTAGGGTCTGTAAACAGAGGGACCTTATATGTTGAATGGTCTGTAGAAAAGGAGAAGCTTTCTGTGGTCCCCTCATTCTAATGCTCCATTTTCAATCATCCCCTCCTTATAAGGACAGGCCACATGAAGCCACCATCATACGGAGGGGATTGCTACAGAAAAGGGCATACTACAATGAGGGAGCTACAAAAAAGAGGACACTATACAGAGGAAGCTACAGAAACGGGGCCACTATAAGTAGGGAGCTACAGAAAAGGGGGAATTATAAGTTGGGGGTGTTAGAGGAAGTGGGGCTTTATATAGCATAGGAAAATTACCTACTATTTATGTGCAAAAAAACAAACAAAACCAGCACATATGAATAATGACAAAAATTATAACCTTTATTATTTATATAATTATCCTTAAAGGAACATAAAAAGGCAGACACAAGGGGACAGACAGACTAAAATGCAGTGCACCTGGTTCAGTGTAAATCACATAAATAAAGTTTCCCATGGATGAGAACACTGCTAATGTGAGTATGGATCACAATAAGTCCACACAGACCTGTACCAGCAGCTAAGACCAAAATAACATAACCGGGAGCCCTATTGAATAAATATAGGGGTAACCAGTAAATCCCAGATACAAGAGATCAAAAAGAGGGGAACCCAGTGCACCCAAACTTTTGATTATTGGTGGTATATTTATATAGCATAGGGCAGCACGGTGGCTTGGTGGTTAGCATTATAGCCTTGCAGTGCTGGGGACCTGGGTTCAAGTCCCAGGGCCTACATCTGCAAAGAGTTTGCATGTTTTCTTTGTGTTTGCGTGGGTTTCCTCCGGGTCCTCTGGTTTCCTCCCACACTCCCAAACATACTGGTAAGTTGATTAGATTGTGGGCCTCATTGGGGACAGGGACCAATTTAGCAAGCTCTGTGCAGCGCTGCGTAATCTGTGTGCGCTATATAAATATTGGAATTATAATAGCATCAAGGCCACCAAGGGGGGTGGGGGTATCACAGGGTAGGGTTATGTGCAGGCTTATTGTGGGTCTTGCAAACTTACTTCACATCCTCTGTGACCTACCACTGGTCCCTGGAAAATCATTGCTGTGCAGCTAGGCTGTGATTTAAAAAAATGGTTGGGGACCACAGCCTTAAAGACGGCTTAGAAAAGAGCCACTCATTCCTGTCAACCTGCATTTGCAAACAGGGGAGTGAAAATATATAGAACTACAAGAACTACCTATTGTACTTTTCTGTTAACCAGCACCAAAATAAGTTTTATTTTATGTATTCTCTTTAATAATTTAGCATCTTCTTGTGTATTCATTCACAGCTACAGCTAATGTAGCTTTCAGAATCATGATATTGGTGGCCTATAAGGATAGGCCATCAGTTTCAGATCTACGGGGTTCAACTCTCGTCTCCCCTTCTGACTTCAGGTGGATACTTTGTAGGTGACACTGCATCAATGTGGAATATTCAGTATCCAAGCAGTGCCCCCTAACCAGCTGATGGTGACAGCACCAACAGATCTGATATTGATATCTTAACAATAAGTATTGTCTATTTTTGTCTATTTTTATTCCTGCTACCCAAAAACTATAGACAACTTCTAAATGTAATTTACGGTAATAATTTTCTTTACTTAACAGTTTCAATTGTATTTTCTCTGTTTCAGACTAAAGCGCTTATGGACAAACTTCAGAAAACTGTCTCATCGGAAGGGAGATTCAAAAATCTTAGAGAGACTCTTAAAAAGTATGTTTCATTTCCAAGCAAGTAACCAAGTTCACACCTGCACTTGGCAGCTTTTGTTCCATTTACCATTATTAAATAGTGACCAAAATAGTGCAGTAGCTCAAGGTGCGGTCACACGTGGCGTTTGCAATGCATTTGTATGCATGTATGTACAGGCGGTCCCCTACTTAAGGACACCCGACAGACGGGTTACAGACGGACCCCTCTGCCCACTGTGACCTCTGGTGAAGCTCTCTGGATGCTTTACTATAGTCCCAGGCTGCAATAATCAGCTTAAGTGTCTGTAATGAAGCTTTATTGACAATCCTTGGTCCCATTACATCAAAAAATTTTGAAACTCGAATTGTCACTTGGGCAAAAAAAAAAAAAAATTGTCTGAAGCTACAATTATAAAATATACAATTTCGACTTACATACAAATTCAACTTAAGAACAAACCTACGGACCCTATCTTGTATGTAACCCGGGACTGCCTGTATGTATGTGTGTGTTTGTGCCTCCATTTTCTAGTTCTATATGTACCTGGATAACCATATGACATTATTCTATATTCTGCATGCTTTGCAGCTGTAACCCGCCTTCTGTACCCTACCTGGGAATGTACCTAACTGACTTGGCGTTCATTGAGGAGGGCACACCGAACTTCACTGAGGAAGGCCTTGTAAATTTTTCAAAGATGAGAATGGTCAGTAAATTTTCATAATATCATGAAATGATTAGGTTTTAATCAACAATATCAAACTTTATTTTTGGTCTTTTGGTGCCCTTCGTTTGTAGAATAAAATATTAACTAATAGACATAAGATTTTATGTAGCCCTATCATAAAATTGCTAACATTCCCTATGTTGCCTTATGGCACAATAGTATTTTTGGCAGCATTGAATTGTTTGTAATGGCTAAACAGATCTATTTAAAAATATTTTATTTATTCATTTTATTCATTATTTATTTTGTTTCATAGATATCACATATTATCCGAGAAATTCGCCAATTCCAGCAGACCCCTTACCGGATAGAGCATCAGCCTAAGGTAACAAGTCTTTGGTAAACATGTTACAAAAATAGTATTGGTATAAGTAACAATGAAATAATTAATGCCTGGGAAAAAGATACATATATATCAGCGATGGTGAACCGTTAAGACGCTGTGCCCAAACTAGAGCCAAAAACCCATTTATTTTTCAGCAATTTAATCAGAAAATTATTTTTCTCTCCACCACCACAATGTTCAGTTGTATTGGCTCCTTGAGGACACCAATCCTATTGAAAAAGGAAGGGAAATTCAGATTATCATTGTAGCTTCACTGTAGGGTCCCTTTAAACGGGAACAATTTGGGGGCAGGAGCTCCAATGATAATCCAGCCGTGTCCACACCTGCTTACGCCTTCTGCAGTCCCAGGAGACCCACAAAGTGTTGCTTTAATATAGGGCTGAAGGCATCACATTCTGGGCTACCCAAGACTACAGGAGTGTCTGAACCTGTCTGGCGAACTCTGTGCTGGGGTGACGGCCTGGGTGCCCGAAAAAAGGGCTGTAAGTGGGACCTCTGTCGCCCGTATCATAGGATTGTTATCTCGGATATATATAATACACATGGGCAGACTAGTCCTGTTACTGGACCATTACTTCTTCTTGCACAATAAAATAAATAGGAACACTAAGGGAATGTCCATCATTGCATGTATGTTTTTTTTCTCTAATACAAATAGAAAACTGTCTAAAAATTTGTCAAACTTCAAACTTTGTGTTTGAATATCAGTGGGAAGTTAACCTCGTCCTGCCCTCATTTTACCTTCTTCCTGTCCTTGAATTTCTTGTAGCATTCCAAAGGTGTATATAAGTAAAAAGCAGAAGAAAGTAAGGACTACAGGGTCAGATTACTCGTGTAGTCTGTTACCATGGAGACAATATTCTTTTAGATGTATTAGTACAGTGACCGGTGCTGTGATGGTGACCTTCATGTTCCCTTTCCATATGGTTCTCATGGATCAGGAAATAAAAGCTGTTAATTGTTTTATGAACAGTTGTACATTTTTTTAATATATATTCTGTATATATTAAATTTCCCATGATGTTCACCATCTCTGCGTGCTGTCATTTAAAGGAAACTAAAATGATTGCTTCTAGTGGATGCAACTCTACCCTGATTATGTGATATAGTGTTATGTCTATAGGATTTCTAAAGGTGAAAATGTACTATGTGAACCTGAACACAAGTGGGCAAATTTACAGACTGGTGCACTCTTGACTGACACTATAGTGTGTCATTTGAATGCAACTTGCCACAAAACTATAGAAGATTCACATAGATTGATGATAGGCTGCTCATCACAACAAAGTTCACAATATTTCACTTTGCAGAAAATTAATAGATCTTTTTTTTGGGACACTGGTTGAACAATTGGTGCATGCAGGGCCAGATTATAGGCGGGGCTCCTGGGGCCCCCACCATCTTGCCCCCCAGGGGGCCCCCACCACCCTTAATCTGGCCCTGGGTGCATGGCTTAATAAACATCAACCTCATTCATTTCTGTGTAGGGGTGACATATAACCCGGAAAGTTGCATTCAGTGACCACTGACTTTTTAAAAAACTCTTCACAAAATAAATTGTACAAGTGAGTACAAGAAGCTCTCCACTGTCCGCACTGTATGAAGGTGCTGGATCAGAGGATAATATTCTCATAGGCTTCATGCACACAACCGTGGGCCTGTCATACAGCTGCACAATTTGCTGCTGATGGATCCCAAAATGAGGGAAGTGGTGAAGAGCTCTCACTTCCTGCCCCTGGCTACGCCTGGGATCCGGTCCCGGTGAGGAAACAGCCATGTACACTGAGACAATGAGAAGATATTTATATCACACCCCCTTCGCCCTCCACTGCAGCACCTCTTCTCTGATAATGGAGAGGATTTCAATGGTCAGATACGGGGATGATATCTCAGCAACACTAAAGATATTCCAACTGCTGCTAAATCCATGAAGCAGCCCCTACATTATGGTATGTTCATCACCACACGTGTGAGGTGGTGATAGATACTTTGCTGAATTCTGTTTTCTAGCCAGGCAGACAGTTCAATTCTGTCAGAATAAATTTCAGAAATGCAGAAAGGAGAGACACTGGGGCACATTTACTTACCCGTCCACTGAAGTTCACAGAAAGTGCATTGTCTGACGATAATGCACGCTGCCGCCATTCACTAAGATCGTGCGCCCGATATCCTGCATGTGTCACTTACCCGCTCAGGTCCGACAGAGTTCACCTTCTTCTTCCCGGTGTACGTAAGTGCTTGATCTTGGGACACAATTTGAAAGTTAAATCCCGTGCTCAGTCCGAATCAGGTGGATCGTCTGATGGCACGGCCCCCGATTTCTGTCACATGAAAGCCAGCGCCGCTGCGCCTCAATCCGATCACGTGCGACACAATCCCTACTTAAATATCTGTCACAGCCGCGCAAAATCCGACAATGCCAGGAAGTCTGACAAAAGTGCGTCAACGGACCCTTAGTAAATAGGCCCCAGTGAGTTCTAGCAGCTACATCTGCACCCTCACCACAGAGACTACTGCAAATATTAGAAAGAAGAAGGAAGGTGGAAACTATAAGTCACAAATGTTCAGCAATGGTGTTAGTGTTCATGTCTACGCTGAGTTACTTAGAGGTAGCTATAAAGATGCCTCATGATTATTTATGCTTATACCGCAATAAATCAGATTATTGATGTATATGTTATGTGTTGCGAGCCAAAGATTTTTGTACAAAAGTGCAATGTGACCTTTTTTTTCTTCTTTTTGTTATTAAGGTTACTCAGTTTCTGTTGGATAAGTCGCAGATCTTGGATGAAGATACTCTTTATGAATTATCGTTAACAATCGAACCAAGGCTTCCAGCATGAAGAGTTTTAGTGTGCGTGTTTGGAGGCAACACAATGCCTTCTGGTCACAAACCGAATTATGCATGCCGTGCCTGGCAGAGCGCCGAAGAACGACACCCTTTCTGTGGATGAAGACAGTGCCGTAGGTGCTTAATAGCGAGTATGGGGGATCAGAACTAAAACAAGCCTGACGTCTGGGGGCATTGTGCCAGTCAGATATTAATATTATCAGAGGAACCACAATGAATGTGGACCTCACCCTGACGGCTTGAGGAACTGGTGTTTGAGGATGAAGACCTGAGATGGTCATAGGAGAGAATAGACTGAGCCATCCGTAACGTGCTATGTTATCAGACCACATCTGTAGGGGATTGTCGGGACTAGTCAAGTGACACTGTCTTGTATTGCAGTACAAAGCGCAAATATCCAAGTGAAATCTTTGCATGGAGAAATACTGTACATTACCATTATGTCATCATGAAGAGATGGAGAAGAAGTGGAGCTTCAGCTTCTCTGTCTTCTATAATCTGTCTCAATAGGAAGGAGGAAAACGGACAGAACTTCCATATTTTCAAGCTTGTGTAAAGAATTGCTATGAGCAGCCACCATTGTCTTATGTCTTATTATACATTTTACATGATGGTTCTAAGTACTGAGCATCTCCGAGCAGCTGCCACCTGCATCATTACTTTTGTATTGTACCTACCTGTGGGTATAGGAGAGTTATTGCACTGCCTGGCAAACATAGATGTGTAACAGTGTGTATTGTCTTTTACTCCTTCTTTTGCTAATTATTGATGCCATTCAATAGTTGATGCCCCAGAGGGTGTCAAATGTGGTTTGCAATTTTTTGTTCTTTTTTTTTTTTTTTTGGGGGTGCTGTTTTGGGCTTTTTAATTATTTTTTTTTTGTGGCACAACTATTTCTATTTAATTATTTTCTTGCTTGCTTTAAGAATATGTATCGGAATGATTTGTACAGCTCAAGTTAAGTGTATTCATTATTTTTATGAAGATATTATCATCCACCGTAGAGAGCTATCAAACATGGAAAATTCAACACGTATATTCCAAAAATCATATGACACAAAAAAATTTTATTTCACACAACTCTGTAAATATTGTTGCTGTATTTTATTATGGTTGCCTGGCCGCTTATTTAAATGATTTGACAAAAAGGGTCCAGAATGTCGTAATAAAACTAAGGAGTTGATATTTTTCTGATTCTCTGCTGCTCCCATTGTAATGCAGACTAGGATTCCTACTTTCTCAGCAGACTACACATGGAAGACTACACACGGTAGCAGGTTAAGGCTACATTCACACGGCCGCTGGGGGGCGTATATATGGCCACCGTATATACCTCGTATATACAGCCCCCATTGGCTGGCAGTGGGCGCACGGAGCTGTACAGATCGGTACGGTGCCACACGTATTGTTACGTACCTGGGGAAAAGATAGGGTAATACAGCGCCGTCTTTCTCTATGGAGAGGGGCAGGGGCAAGCAACGCTCACCCCTTCCTCCTCTCTGATGTGCCGACGTCTGCCCGCCGTGCTAAGGTACACGTTCATCTGAATGTAGCCTAATATAGGACACAACACGTGTTTGTTTCCATTTTTTACTCCCCACTTTTAAAATTCCATCACTTATTTTTAGATTTCCGTGTAAAGAATTTCATAAGGGCTTGTTTTCAGTGTAACAAATCATACTTGCCAGTGATGATTATAATTAATGTTTCATGCCGTGTACCAGGAAACTGGAAAAAATTTCCAAATGTGGTGAAATTGACAAAAAAAAAAATTTGTGCCATTTTCTAATGGGTCCTATTTTTACATCTTTCACAGTTCGATCCAAATAATACTTCCCCTATATTCTTTAATGATAATTCTTTATTTATATAGCGCCTACAGATTACGCAGCGCTGCACAAAGCTAGCCAAATTGGTGATGGAGATACCAAATTTTCTATAAATTTGTGATGTTTAATAGATTTTAAAAAGTTCTTCATTCTTCACAAAAAAAGAGCCATTTTCTGAGGCCAATAACTTTTACGTATTTCTGTGTACAAAGCTGTGTAAAGTCTAATTTTTTTGAGGGATGAGATGACATTTTGGGGACTGTACAACCTTTAGATCACTTTTTATTTAAATTTTTATGTGTTGCAAAATGGCAAAAAAGTCTCTCAATTTGGGGACTATTTTCCATTATGGGGTTCACCACTGAGAATAAGCATTTTTATATTTTTATAGATCGTACATTTTGGGACAGGGCGATACCTGACATGTTTACAATTTAATTTATTTTTATGTCTGGTGATTTTTTTTACATTTTATTACTGTATTTTTAGACGTTTAGAAGTTATTGTAGTTGGTCTAACTGATCATGACATATAATGCAATACTTCTGTATTGCAGTATATGGGGATTTTTTCAATGAACAGTTATTTCTGGTGGTGAACCGCATATACGAAAGATAACATGCAAGTAAAAAAAATTTACTTAAGAGGTTGTAGAGTCCCCAAAATGGTAGTATTAAATGTCAGCTTGACCCGCAAAAATTGATACACAGCTTGGTACCCTGAAGTATAGAAAATGTATTGTGCTCAGAAAATGGTAAAACAAATAGAAAGATTTGGATTTTGGAAATGAATTTAAGAATAAAGAACATTTACAGTGTAGAGCTCACAAGAAAAAGGCGCAAATGCATTTTCTGATTTTACTGCATTTGGAATTGAAACTCATTTGGATAGAAAACACCTGGCAAAAGAAAGCCAAAAAGAAGCCTTATAGCACACAAGCGAAAACAGTTCGGAAAATTGGTAAATTATAGTACTGCGTACAGAGACATTGAGTTAAAGGGAACCTGTCATCGGTTTTTACCATTAAACCCAACTTCAGTTTTTATACTGTGTCACAAGTGCATGTTTTCTTTTCAGCCAAGTCACCGTGTAACACAGCTCCGCTCCTTCATCCGCCTCCTTCAGGAATTCTCTTCAGCAAGTCACACAGCCAATTTCTCACCCGACTCCCTCATTCCTTATGGAGGGTGAATGAGGGAGAGCAGAGAGACTTTGCCCCTGGTGACTCAGTGAGTCTCCTGGTAATGTGCCAGCAACTTGTTTAAACGTATGGGGCACAGTATGAAGACTTCTGTGGAAATCTGTCATTAGGTTTAATGGGGAAAAGCTGGTGACAGGTTCCCTTTAATAAAAATGTATATTTTCTTAAGCTGGTGCCTTATGGCAAGTACATAAACAGATCAAAAATGTAATAAAAAATTGTACTTAAAAGATCAAACAAAAGTAAAAAAAAAATATGACAATGTTGTAGTCCGCAATGCCTTACATATTGTACCCACTAAATTATACCGGGCCCCTGATAATTAAATATGCAAATCCTTCCATAATTAGAATATGTTCAGTCCATCCCAAAGAATATATAGTGCCCCCCCAAAAAATGAATTTTATGCGTCACACCTGTAAGGTTTCTCCGTGTCCCAGCACCTGATACAGCGCTGGGACACTGGTCGGGTGGATGTCCCTGGCTGGCCGCAAGCTGCAGGAGAGCAGCTCACTGCCCCTGTAAACAAACAGGGGCACGGGCCGAAGAGAGTATGGTGCGGGGAACTGGGAGCGTCATACAAGGTAAGCATGAGGTTTTTTGTTTTTTTTCTTGCAGCCCAGCCCCTGAACCGTTTTTTTTTTTTTAACTTAGTCTTGGACAACCCCTATATAATCATATTATACAGGATGGCGTTGCGCCCCTCACCTCTCCAAAATCCCCCAAAAATTATAATTTCATTGTATACAATGGCTCCCAGAATTATAGTACATACAGCATCCCACCTAAAATATTAATTTGGTTACAGTGTCGCGCATTTATTGATCTGATGCAAGGAATCGCCTCCCGTGGCACAGGACTCTGCACGGCCCATGTGAAACTACCCTAATTCTGAACAAAACCACATCCCCAATTACAAGAGGGTGTTTACACAAAGGCTGCTTGTCACCAAGTGCAGTACAAGAAAACACTCCAAGCGCAGGAAGGATTTCCTGGCCCAAGCCTTGTATCGCTGGACTGAACTCAGCATGTCAGGTCAGTTCAGTAATCCAAAGTTTGGACAGGGAAATCCAACCAGAACACTAATCACTTTGCTCGCACTCCAAATGCTTGTGGGTAAGCGACCATATGCAACCACATTATTTAAGTTTTGCTCTTTTCATTACCCCTCTAAGTCAAATTGTAGTTGGAAATTATTACCGTATATACATGAGTATAAGGCGAGTTAAATGTGCTGAAAAACCGTAACTCGGCTTATACTCGAGTCAAGAAAAAATAAGTGTACTCACCTTCCGACGCAGGCACCATGAAGTCAGCCGCATGCAGACATTCTAATGTGTGCGCCGGCTGACGTCATGGCACCTGCGATGGACAGCGGGGAGACACAAAGCCGATGCCGGAGCCACGATGGATAGAAGAGGACCTGCCGGGGGCATCGGAAGGTGAGTACACTGTTTATTTTTTCCCTACAGGCATTATATTGGGGGCAGGGGCTGGGAGGCTATATACTACAGGGGCTGGTTATATACTACAGGGGGCTGGCAGGCTATATACTACAAAGGCTGGCAGACTATATGCTAGAGGAGGCTGTCAGGCTATACGCTACAGGGGGCTGGTAGGCTATATACTACAGGGGGCTGGCAGACTATATACTACAGGGGGCTGGCAGGCTATACACTACAGGGGGCTGGCAGGCTATACACTACAGGGGGCTGGTAGGCTATATACTACTGTGGGCTGGCAGGTTATATACTAAAGAGGGCTGGCAGGCTATATACTACAGAGGGGTGGCCAGCAATATACATAGGGGACTGGCCGGCTATATACCACAGGGGACTTGCTGGCTATATACTGGGGGGCTGGCCAGCTATATACTTAGGGGACTGGCAGGCTATATACTAGAGGGGCTGGCAGGCTATATACTACAGGAGGCTGGCAGGCTATATACTGGGGAGCATGCCCTGGCTGGCTTTATACTGGGGAGGCTGTGACCAATGCATTTACCACCATCGGGTTATACTCGTGTCAATAGAGTAATACGGTAATTGAAATTATTCTTCTTGGTAATTCTTTTCTACATAACACAATTTTAGGGCCTAGTTATTATTTATTTGTAGATTGAGGATATAACATATAAATCTTCACTACAGACATACACTCACCGGCCACTTTATTAGGTACACCATGCTAGTAACGGGTTGGACCCCCTTTTGCCTTCAGAACTGCCTCAAATCTTCGTGGATTAAACAAGGTGCTGGAATTCCTCAGAGATTTTGGTCCATATTGACATGATGGCATACAACTGTTGCACGCAGATTTGTCGTGCTGCACATCCATGATGCGAATATCCCGCTTCCACCACATCCCACAAGATGCTCTATTGGATTGAGATCTGGTGACTGTGGAGTCCATTTGAGTACAGTGAACTCATTGTCATGTTCAATGAACCAGTCTGAGATGATTCCAGTCTTCATGCATGGCGCATTATCCGCTGAAAGTAGCCATCAGATGTTACAGGGTACATTGTGGTCATAATAGGGATGGACAGGTCAGCACAATACTCAGGTAGGCTGTGGCGTTGCAACGATGCTCAATTGGTACCAAGGGGCCCCCCCCCCCCACCCCCCCCCCAAGAGTGCCAGAAAATTAATCCCACACCATGACTCCACCCACCAGCGAACCGTTCTGATACAAGGGCAGGATGGATCCATGCTTTCATGTTGTTGACGCCAAATTCTGACTCTACCATCCGGAGTGTCGCAGCAGAAAATCGAGAATCATCGTCAGACCAGGCAATGCTTTTTCCAATTTTACTACGTCCAATTCGATGAGCTTGTGCAAATTGTAGCCTCAGTTTCCTGTTCTTAGCTGATAGGAGTGGAACCCGCGTGTGGTCTTTGCTTCTGCTCTAACCCATCTGCCTCAAAG
Source organism: Engystomops pustulosus (assembly GCA_019512145.1). Lineage (NCBI taxonomy): Eukaryota > Metazoa > Chordata > Amphibia > Anura > Leptodactylidae > Engystomops > Engystomops pustulosus. The sequence continues at coordinate 283,885,070 of CM033641.1, read as the reverse complement.
TTCGATGTACTGTGCGTTCAGAGAGATGCGCTCTTTGCCTACCTTGGTTGTTGGAACGGGTGGCGATTGAGTCACTGTACATTTCTAATCAGCTCGAACTAGTCTGCCCAATTCTCCTATGACCTCTGGCATCAACACGGCATTTCGCCACACAGAACTGCCGCTCACTGGATGTTTTTTCTTTGGACCATTCTCGTAAACCCTAGAGTATGGTTGTGCGTTGACATCCCAGTAGATCAGCAGTTCTGAAATTTTTCTAATCGACCAGCCTTCTCGGCACCAACACCATGCCACGTTCGAAGGCACTCAAATCACCTTTCTTCCCATACTGATGCTCGGTTTGAACTGCAGGAGATTGTCTTGACCAGTGTTACATGACTAAATGCCACTGGGACTTGCCGCCATGTGTTAGTGTGAATAGAAATTAAGTGTTAACGAGCAGTTGGACCTAATAAAGTGGCCGGTGAGTGTATATGATATATCAGTAGTGACACCCTGAATTTATTCTCTTACATGTATGGCTCTTCAATTGATATTAAAAGAAATAGCTCCAGGCACTGTGACTGTGGTAATCTTATTATTTTTGTTATCCATGGCCTCCTTCCTTCTAAAATCAAGTTTTAAAATTATGCTGATAAGCCTGAAGGCTCCTGGGGGTGTTGCACTGTCTCACCCTCTCCTTCCTAATTTAACTGCCATCATTTTGCAACTCTACCTTTCTCTCAGTTCTTCCCGGATGCAGAGGCACGGAAGCCCTGCCACACCGCTTCCAGAATCTATTTTATTTGTTTGGGATCACTGAATTTTCGACAGTTCAAATAAATTTACCAGTTAATATACGTCACCTGCCGTCATGAGAGGAAGGAAATAGAAAACGATAATAGAAAATCATATAGTCAATCATTGTACCGCTATTTGAAATTGGTTTTGCTATTGGACAGTTTTCAGCAACCTGTAACTGAGTCCGTCAGTGATAGATATATTTATTTGGAACCAATGCAGAATGGGGGCTGATAAAAAGTGAAAAAGTGAAAAATGTAAAGGTCTGAATACCTTCTGAATCCATTGTAAATTAATTTTCTTTCAGATTTTATTTATTGTTGATTTAACACTAGCAATCAACACATATTATTCATTGCATTCTTTCAAAATACTACTCACCACCTAGACTGCCAAAGTGTGAAACAAAAGTCAAGGTAGGCAGAGATACGAAACGAACATGACAATCTTCTCAGCTGCCTCCTGCCACTATAACATGCTGTCTCGCAGATAGGACACTAGTACAATCTGTCAGCTCCTCCTGCTCTATAACATACCCTGCAGATAGGACACTATGTACAAATCTGCTCTTCTGCTCTATAACATTGCTGTGCCTGCAGAAGGACACTATGTAACAATCTGCTCAGCTCCTCAAGCTCTATAACATGCTGCCTGCAGATAGGACACTATGTACAATCTTCTCAGCTTGCTCCTGCTCTATAACATGTGCGCAAGATAGGACACTGATGCACAATTCTCCTCAGCTCTCCCTCTAAACATGCTGCTCTGCAGATAGGGACATGTGTACAATATGCCTCAGCTCCTCCTGCTCTATAACAACCTCCCTGCAGATAGGACACTATTTACAATCTGCTCAGCTCCTCTGCTCTATAACATTACTCCTGCACATAGGAACTATATACCAATCTGCTCAGCTTCTCCTGCTCTATATACATGCTGCCTGAGATAGGACCTATGCACAATTTGCTCCGCTCCTCCTGCTGCTCAAACATGCTCCCTGCCGATAGGACACTATGTCCAATCTGCTCAGCTTCTCCTGCTCTATACATGCTGCCTGCAGATAGGACACTATCCAATTGCTCAGCTTCTCCTGCCTTCTATAACATGCTGCCTGCAGATAGGACACTGTGTACAATCTACTCAGCTCCTCCTGCTCTTTAACATGCTGCCTGCAGATAGGACACTATGTGCATGCTGCCTGTAGCTCAAATTGCATAAATATTACCGATCTACAGGGCCATTATGTCTGTGGATAATGTTTTGTGAGACTATTCTTTCAGCTGTTGTCAGGAATTGAAGAACAATGGACGTCGATAGTTGTGTAAGTTAAATCTGTCAGACTAGATGAACAGTGTCCCTGTCACGCAGTACAGGAAGCTTTCAGTGTAAAATAAGGCACAACACTTCGGCAAATGTGGGGTATGGGTTTGTTTTCCAGCAACAAACATGGCCGCCGACTAGCATAGGTAGATACAAAAAGACACTTGCGGGGCAAGTGTCACGAGGCGCATACCGGGTCGTTATACCACATGGGTATACCTGTGTAAAGTTGTCATGACTCGCTGGGCTCGGCCGGGACAGAACAATACCGCATCTGGGAACCGCAAAGTGCATGCGGCGACTCCATGGGAAAATCTGCACAAGGGATCCGGCCCGGCCAAGAGGACAGCGGCCAGTGCCGGGAGCGCGCCCCCGCACAAGAAGAAGAAGGCGGCCTATGTGAACGAGGACGTAAATGGCTTCCAAGCTATGCAGAAGGAGCTGGAGAGGAAGGAGCAGCGCAGTGAGGACAGGAGGCTGAAGAGACAGCAGAACAAGAAGAGCAAGATGGTGAGGACGAGTGCCCGGCTCTCATACCCCAGGTGCCCGGCTCTCATACCCCAAGTGCCCGGCTCTCATACCTCCCGGTACCGGTGCCCGGCTCTCATGCCCCAGGTGCCCGGCTCTCATGCCCCAGGTGCCCGGCTCTCATGCCCCAGGTGCCCGGCTCCTCAATGCCCCAGGTCGCCTTGCCCCGGTGCTGCTCCCATAACCCCCCGTACCGTGGCTGCGGTCTTAGTACCCCAAGTGCCAGCTTCTATACGCCGGACCGGTCCCCGGCTCTCATACCTCCCAGGGTACCGGTGCGGCTATCATGCCGCCAGGTGCCGGTTCCTGCCCCAGTCCGCCCGGCTCTCATGCCCCAGGTGCCCGGCTCCCATACCCCCCGGTACCGGTGCTCGGCTCTTATACCCCAAGTGCCCAGCTCTCATACCCCCCGGTACCGGTGCCCGGCTCTCATACCTCCCGGTACCGGTGCCCGGCTCTTATATCCCAAATGCCCAGCTCTCATACCCCCCGGTACCGGTGCCCGGCTCTCATACCTCCCTGGTACGGTGCCAGGCTCCTATACACCAGGTGCCCGCTCCTGTCTCCTCCACCCCCCCCCCCCCCCCCTGTAACCAGTGCCCGGCTCTCAGGACCCAACCCCCGCGTACCGGTGCCGGCTCTCACAGTTTTCGTTCTTTGTCTTGTGTTATCTTGGTCTAGTTGCATATCACAGGTAGTATCTGATTTGGGGTCCCCCTCCAATATTTGCTGATGGATAACTCTGCCTTTTATTTCTTCCAGGTCTGCTTCCACTGCCGCAAACCCGGTCATGGCATGGCTGATTGCTCGGAAGCCCTGAGATGCCAGGAGATGGGCACAGGAATATGTTTCCGCTGTGGATCCACGGAGCACGAAGTCAATAAATGCAGAGCCAAAGTGGATCCAGCACTTGGTACATGTGAGGGCTTCTTACATGCAGAATTTGAGGGGCAGTATAAGTTGGGATGAGCCACCTGACACAGAATTGCTGATGCCCAATTTCCCCAATTGTTTTCTATTTTCAGCAATATCAGAATGGCGCAGGTCTGTTTTGAAGCAGTTACAGCACTCCAGTGTGTGCTACTTCAGCTGCACAGGCCTGGGATGTAATATCCATCAGTCTCACCGTCTGTAGTTTAGTCCCAATTAATTGAATGGGAATGAGCTGCAATACCAAGCACAGCCACTATACAATGCATGGCACTTTGCCTTGTGGAGTGTATAGTAGCCTCAGTGCTTAAAACGTGAATGTAATATATGTATATAATGTTTAGGTAGCATGTGTCATACATTGGCAGATATCCCCAAAATTTTGGGAGGGGGTTCCAGTTGCAAATGATTAAACCCCATTAACTTTGACAAACAAATGCCCAAAGAGGTAAATAAGTGGTACTAGACATAGATACATTTTTGGTTGGAATTAAAGATCAGTGGAAGTTTGTTGATCGTCTTATGGAGGCATTTTATCTTTGCAGGAGAGTTTCCATTTGCAAAATGTTTTATATGTGGAGAGACGGGACACTTGTCGAGGTCGTGCCCAGACAATCCAAAAGGCCTTTATGCACAAGGTAGGTATTAATAATGGTTTGGGGGGGGAAGGTTCTACTTTATTTCTCTTGACAGAAGGGGTGATTTAAAGGGAACCTGTCAGCAGAGGGCCATTGTGAGCTGATGACAGGTAACACAGATACAGTAATGTATATCCCACACAAGTTTAAACTTTAGCAAACTAAAAGATTTGCAAATTAGCTGGCTCCCTGCCAAATTGCTCGGTGACATCCCTTCTCGATCTTCTCCTGATGTCTGCTCACCACGGCAGGCCGTTGTAGCCCTTGCCCGGTGAGCACTTGCGCGGCAGTGAGGCGCTGGAGGTACGCAGACTCCATATTGTGGGGGCTGAGAAATCGGTCAGGGAGCCAGGTAAACTTCTATAAGGGTTATTTCGCTATAAGGCACAGATATTTTAAAACGTGTGATATATGCATTTCTGTTTCTGGGTTAACATGTCATCAGCTAAAAATGCCCCTGTGGTGACAGGTTCCCTTTAAAATGAATCTCTTCTTGATTTGACCATTTATTACCGTTACATTACAGCAGTGACTGCTAGCAGAGGCGACGAGCTGTACCGTGTTTAGGCCTCCGTTATTTTGCAGTTCTGTCCAATTTTCCACTCAAATAATGAAAAACATTAAAAGTCTACTGACATCCATAAACATTATGATGTATCCGTACTTTCTTAATGTGACACCGGCAGTCAGTAGCGGCTTATTGAGTATTTGTAACAGCAATGGAAACCAATGTTTTTTGTTTTCTTTTACTTTTCACCTGCAGTTTTACTCTATATTCCACATTTTCTTCTTCCTGATAGGTGGAAGCTGTAGGGTTTGCGGCTCTGTTGAGCATTTTCAGCGGGACTGTCCGGAGAATAAAGCAGGTGAGAAGGCATTGCTACAGGTAGCAGTAACAACAACATATAGTGCCCGAGCAATAACAACATCATGGAGGCTTAAAAGGTTTTCCCACAACTAAAGTTAGGCCCTAATCACGGGATAGGTCCTTACTGGCTGATCAGTGGGGGTTTCAGTGCTAAGACCCCCACAGATCATGAGAACGAGGGGTCCGATGTACCCCTCGTTGCTCCGTCAGATTAATGGAACAGACGGCCACGCATAACCGTTCTGCTCCATTAATCTCTATAGAGCTGACAGAAATTGCCGAAAATCAGCACTGAGACCCCACTTATCAGCAAGTTAGGCCCTATCCACAGGACACCCTAACTTTAGTTTGTGGGAAACCCCTTTAATGCAAACCGATTCATAACATGCATATAGTTACATTGTGGATGCCCAATGGCTAGATGTCTTATCATTTTAGTTTTGGCAACTCCATTTTCTTTTTTAATCTTTGTTATCATTCCAGCTCAAATCACAGTCAGCAGATGGTCCAGCGGAATGAGTGCAGATCATGAAGATGTTCCTGTGCAGACAAAAGTGAATAAACCACCAACTAAAGTGCCCAAAGTTGTCACATTCTGACCTGGTCTCCATTCTGAAAACATGGCTTACATGGAACTAGAACTTTCAAGCCAAAAGGACCTGGGAAGTGTAAATCTGGATTTTATATTATATACTACAGCAGTTGTCCCTGGAGATCCCTGAAACATAAGGATCCCATTGTGCATCATTGGGATAGGAAATCAGATTGTGTGTCCCAGAGGGTAAAGGCATGTATGATATTTTCTCATATCTATTTTCATTGGTGAACAGTGTGGATTTATTCTCTGCACAAAACTAACAATGGTGTAAGGTCTTTCTACAGGGGAACAATTTCCCAAAACAAGCAGCAGCTGACAAGTCAGAAAGTGCTTCTATACTATTCACTGATCTCCCAGAAAATGTTTCACAAGACTATCATAGCCTTTTCGATGCTTTGGGTAACATCACCAATGTGACTCTCTGTAGACCACAGTGTTGGTCAGGTCCTTGGATCATTTTGTTTTTTGCATGGAGTAAATCCTAATAATGCTAAGGTAACGTGTTGTGGACTGACTTTTTGTACATGGATAATGATGTTACTACCACAAAGACATCATCACACAGTGTAAAACTGAAAAAAAATATCCCTTGACACGATTCTGTTATTCTCTTTACATGAACATAGTAAATATACCTATATATCCTTATAAGTATCATTGAGATGGCCACATGAATGGTCTGCTTAAAGGAAACCTACCATTTGATTTCATGCAGTATGAAGCAAACATACCTTGAGAATGCTGTAACTACACTGACGCAGGATCATATCTGGTTTAATCCCTGAGCTCAGTGCTTTTGCTGAAAAAACAATTATAACATTCCGGACCTTGGGAAAGCTGGGTCAGGCTGACTGCCTAGATAAACGCATTACACGAAGCTTATAATTACAAATAGAGGTTAGTCAAGACAGGACTAATCAACCTGAGCTGGATCACTTGTACACAGCAGCTGGTGGATGGTGCAGCAATTGATAATTCTGCCTTCAGGGTGCTGTCACACATGTTTAAAAACTCATTGCAACGGCTGAAGAGAGATTTGCCTAATTAAACAGCTGTTAACACTGGCATTTACAAAACGCAATGTTAACGTACGTGTTAACATTGCGTTTAATTAGGCAAATCTCTCTTCAGCTGTTGCAATTCATTTTTAAACACATGTGTTAAACGCGATGTGTGACTGCACCTTAAGGCAGAACCCAGGGATTACATCATCCTCTCCTGCAGTAAATAACTCGCATGCTAGGAGAAGCGCTGAAGGAGCCGTAGAAGCGACAGAGCTTCATTATCATAATGTTATATCTGTTTTGTCAGCAAAACCACTCAGCTCAAGGACTAACCAAGATATGATCCTAAAATTTCACTCTAACCGGAGCTCATAGATAATTCGTCGATCTTCTATCCAGCAATGTACAATTCCTCTTTATTTGCACACTACTCCAACCAGAGATCACTTTTGGGAATAAGCCACAATTCAAACACAAAACCACTGCGTTTTCTCTTTCGTCCCAATCTCCTCCATTAACCTATATGTAAGGGACATATCCGGACATAGTGTAGACAGTTTCAGCAAATAAAAAAATGGATTTTCAGTTCTACTCGCATTAAACACAGAAAATGCGCATATCAAAATTTATCCACGAAGACGCCAATCTCTTCCCTACCCAGGGTTTCGCCTCTCAGCGTCTTCCGGGGCATGATAGGCGTCCATCCTCTACTTCAATTTATACACAATCCAGAACACAGTACTCAAATAAAATCACAGCTCGTGGAGACTTGTAGCATTGCCATGTGTAATGATATCCAATGGCCTGCAGATGGCAGGCTATTACATGTCATCATTAAAATTGCTATATACTGCAATTGCATTATATACAGTAGCATGAGCTATCAGACCCTGTAGGTGGGTCTGATTGTAGCCAGTGGAGGAGAATTTCACTCATTGTGTTCTTTTAAGTGTGTTTTAGTGTATATCAATAACATTAGGATTTTTTTTATTCAGTAGTTTATCGAAGTGGTTTATGACACCAGCTCTGGTACAAAAAAGTTACATGAACTCTGGTGTTTCACCATATATTCGGGACTAGTCGATGGACTAAATGTGATGAAACAATTTTATATCTTTATCAGTGTCTTTCGTATGTCATTGTATATACTTTATACAGTATACACCCTACTAGTACATATACTAAACTATCTCAATTGTCCTAAATTGTAGCTTATAGCTGGAATAGAAAAAAAAACAACAACATGTTTTGCCCTTAGTAGAAGGGCTCCTTAGGGGAAATTGAATGTATATTAGTTCAGGACATACAGTATTACCATAAAGGGATTGTAGCAAATAAGATTATTTAAATCACCTATACAAAGTAGTGTTAATAAAAACAAAAACCTTAGAAACAAAACCTGTAAAAGAACAAGTGATGAGAAAATGGTGTATGAAAACCTAGTATAGAGGGGGGGCACTGTAACAGTATACATGTACCCAAGCAATCACTGGTGTGTATTACATAACATGCTGTAGCACGCTAGACCAGTGATACAGTATAGCGGAATAGAAGAAGACATCACTAGCAGTGATGTACACAATGCGGGTTATAGCACATGCTGTCACATATACACTGTATAACTATATAAGTATAATATAAACTCTCCACCAGCAGTAACATACAGCAAGGTCCTCCCCAACCAGAGTAATAGTATCACTGCTAAAGTATCTGACAAAGTATGGAGGTCAGGGGCATAACTTGAATGGGTGCAGAGGTTGCGGTCGCACCAGGGCCCAAGAGGTTTAGGGGGCCCTTATGGTGTCACTTTCCCATATGAGAAGACTATAACTATACAAATTATAAATTATAGTCGGGGGCCTGGCACAGACATTGCTCTGGGGCCCATCAGCTTCTAGTTACACCACTGATGGAGGTCTCATCTGCTCCATGCTTGTGCTCTATCAATGCAGAAGTACATGAGGGGTTCTTTTGAGGTGTGTGGGTCCTGGGGTTCGGGGGCCGGCAAGAAAACATTTACCGCATCATTACTTTGCCATACTGAATATTGGCTCCGGACGTACCGTACATTTTTTGGATAAGTGATATTATGCAATGGTAGAATGTGGAGTCACACTGGCTTTATCCGCCTATATTCCTTAATGAAAAACATAGATTCAAAAGATTTGTTTCTCTTTTATTCTTGAATTCTCTGCCAGGTGTACACCCCCAAATAGTAACTGAAAGGAAAGGAAAAGGGGAATGGTAGATGGAATAGGGTGGCAGTAAATTACAACTTTTATTATTCCAATCTCAAAAACTTTTTTGTATATACACATAGTGGGAAAATGCTTTCTCTCAGGCAGAGAGCACAAAGATCCGGCAGAGGACACAGGAGGGGGCTGGGAATTCAGCAGGGAAGGCGGCTAACCAGCGCCAGTTATCGGTGCGTTGGCCCTTTAAATTTTACAGAGCCGGCATGTGCACTTCCCGCCTCCTAGGATCACTATGTCAAAAGGGATGATTTTATGTACCATATATTTTTATCTCCTTGACTGTGATATTTTTGAGCTTTTTGTTGTACAAGAATGAAAAAAATTGTTGATTTGGTTTGTGTAATGACAAGTTATACGCTTTTCTAATATACTTTCTATATTAATTCCTCATTTCTAGATCTCTGCTTGGTCCCATTCAACAGGAAACTTCATTGTTTACTTCCTGGTCCCTGGTCATGTGATGTCGCACAGGTGCATGGCTCGTTCTATCGCACAGCTTTGATTACTCTCTGTGATATAATGAGCCGTGCACCTGTGTGACATCACATGATCACATCACAGGAAGTAAACAATAAGGTTTCCTGTGGACAGGCAAATTCCTGTGTTGTGTGATCGTCATGCTCCTAACATACAGATCAAACATAAGATAAATTTTTTTTAGAGAGACGAATGGTTTATTGATGTGTATAGAGTACCACAAATTAAATCTGTCATTGCACAAGGTTATTTAGTCTTCATCTGAAGTTCTTTTGATCTCAAGGACATTTCCAATTGGGATAGTTGGCAATTTTTCAAAATTGTTAAAACCAACTCTGAAAGAAAACAAATAGGGACAATTTGGTTAATAAATTGTGCAAATTAATTTTGTTCCGTTATACTGTTCTGTAAATTTTTTCATCAGTCATCATGAGATCAGAATTTCTCTGTTATAGGACCCACCATAGGTAATGGTCACAGCTCTCCAACTCTCCAATAGATGACAATTCATTTCTCTATATACTCTTATAGTGGATTTAATACTTTTGTATTATGTTGTGGAGTTTCCACACAGAAAATAAGTGTTCAATACACAATGGGGTTAATTCATTATGCCTTCTCTGCTCATTTTCTGATGAAGAAACCACATAAATCTCCTCTTCCTCACTAGTTTTTGTCTTTCGCAGCTACGGGCTTGTGGGGTGGTGAGTAGGCAGGAAACGGGCGGGCTGGGAAAAACAGTTGGAGACTGTAGCAAAAAGCTCCACCGGTTCCCATCTGGTTTACAAGTTGGAACAGGCGGAGTATTTACCGAAGCGGGGGGGACTTTTAGACTGGCGTTCTAAAGACCATTGTTAATGAATTCATCCCATTGTGTTATTCTGACCTGTTCCCTCCTAGCTATTTTCATGTCCCATAGGCCAGCTACATCTTCAAAATTCAAGATAACAAAAATAGACAAACAACAAAATAGAAGTTCTCTTTTGGCTGGCCATTATTCAAACCATAAAGGCAAATTTGACTCCTTGCGGCTCATCAGAATACAGGATCTGAACACTGAATCTGTAGAAGGCTGAATCTCCCGAAATATGGACTGAAATTATTGTAATGCTGCCTCTGACATAGAAATGTGTGGTGGCGCTTTCCCTTTCCCTTTAATATGACACATTTCCTTTAACAGCAGGTCTGGCAAAATGACTGCCCAGATATTCAAAATAAAAGGATAGGACAAGTTCATATCTCAGTTATTTAATTAGTTTATTTGCATTAAACATTGTGAGCCCAAATCAGAAGTGGTTAAAGGGAACCTGTCTCCAGGGACCTCATTTTCACTAATGAGAGGTTACAGAAGTCCATTAGAGCTGCAGTGCAAATATGTATTTCTGCTTTCTCTAAGCATTTGCATTACAATATAATTTTATGTTATAACTTACCTGGCATCCTGACAGAATCCTCTGTGTAGTCCCAGGGGTTGGGCTTTGGTTTGGATGCATTTGAAAAAACAACACAATACTTGTCTGTGCTGCAGACTGCTCAGCTCTTGGCCCCCACCTTTGTGCTGCTGTAAGGGACGAGCTGTACAGGAGCGCAAAGGTTGAGGCCAAGAGCTGAGGAGTGTGCAGCACAGACAAGTCATATGTTGTTTTTATGAAATGCATCCAAACCAAAGCCCAACCCCTAGGATTACACAGAGGAGTCTGTCAGGGTGCAAGGTAAGTTATAACACATAATTATATTGTAATGCAAATGCTTAGAGAAAGCAGAAAGGCATATGTCAATGCAGCAGTAATGGGATTCTACAGCCTGTCTTTAGTGAAAATGAGGTCCCTGTTGACAGGCTCCCTTTAAGCTTACATCTTTCTTTTTGCCTCATTTACATGGATGTTGTGGGGACATATATCCGGCTGGATATACATGCTCATAGATGCCTTAGGCATCCAGTGCTGTATGATGAGCACACAAGTGCTCCATTCCTCCCTATGGAGAGGGGAGGGGAGGGGCGAGCAGCTCTTATCCGCCTCTCCAGAGCGGCGGTATGCTTGTTACGTTAATGTGAAATAGGTCTACGATTGCAGTGTGTCAGTTTATATTTGTTTACCTGGTTTGCTTCCAATCATCTTTAATATTATCAGAATCCGATCTCAGCAGCCAAGACATAAGCAGAACAGGGCGTCCTTTTCCATTGATAAAACACTGACCTGTGAACACAGTGATCGAATCTGCAGGAAGAACAAAGAAAGTCACTTAAATGATTTAAATATTGTATACTGGTCCAATAATATAAACTTGCTCCTACCCCTAAGAAATTAATTTAGATAATAAAGTACAAGCAGTTCCCTAGTTTAGTACAAGGTTCTGAAGGATTCTCTTAAGACTATATTCACACGAACGTATGGGGGACTCATGGCGCCCAACGGGAGCAGTATGGATCCGCACAAGTGCAGCACCGTACCGCTCTGTACCCTGTAAAAAGATAGGACATGTCCGATCTTTCTCCGGAATACGGCGCTCTCCCCCTCCTCCACTCCCCCGGCACTGCCTAGTGTGGCGGGCAACAACAGTGTGCATGAAACCTAAGTTGTATTAGTACCTCAAATATCATAAATCTACCATTAAATCATTTAAAACCAGGGGCACTTAATCATAGATCCAGACACTGTAACTGTGGTAATATTATTATATTTATTATCTTTATTTTTGGCAAGTTTTCCGGGTTTTGTTTTTATGAAATTCACCAAATGGGTCCAATATTGTTTCTGAGTTATTGTACAGATTGTTACGGACGTGGGGATACCAACTATGCAGGGTTTGTTTGGTGATTTTGTGTTTTTTTTTTAAACTTTATTAGATATGTATAGGGAATGTTTGTGTTTAGGGGACTTACTTTATTGAATTAATTCTTTTTATTAAAAAAAAAACATTAAAGGGGTATTCCGGGAATATGAACGTTTGCTACAAAAACCCATGACGCTATAAATAAATGAATGTAACAATACTCAATGTCATTAGTCACAAAATGGAGCTTAAATACTTTGATTTTAGGATTCACAAAATGTTATGACCTCTCTAAAGTATGCAGAGTTATCACCAAGATGGCCGCCAGTGGAAACTACAAGTCCCATGATCCCTTAGTTCTCAGTAACCCCTCCTCAGTCTTATTTTCTGTTCCCACTGATGATCTAACAGACTTTCCTGCTCTGTTACCATAGTAATGATGTGTAACTGCCATCGTTGCACATCACCACAACACCGGCCATACTGGATGCACTGCAACCAACCGACTACAGCCAAACATAGAGCTGATCACATGACCGGCCCAGGAAGGTGCAGGACATGTGATGTAGACATGTGACCAGCGGCCATCTTCTGTCCTGTGTATGCTCTGCAACGGACCGCGCGGAGGAAATTAACGAACTGATTAAAGGGCCGGTAGTATTTTAATTCTTCATTACAGTCTATGTCACCAGAATTTTTCTGCTAAGGGAAGCACAATTTTAAAGAACTAATTACATATTAGCTTATATTTTATTTTAATTACCCATTTGTATATGAATTACCGATATGCTGATTCCTGGAATACCCCTTTAAACTGAGTAGTAAGCAGTGAGTCACTCACTATCAGTGGCTTTATTAGGACCATAGAGAAGCCACAATACTGCAGCTGAGTAATGAATGGAAGCCACCTGTATCCTCCTGTCAGCATTCTCAGGTCAATTTTATTTTAACCCCCCCCCCCCCCCCCCAATAGATCCTGACCCATTGAATATCACTGGACCTGAAAATCTAAGTACAGGTGATCCCCTACTTAAGGACACCTGACTTACAGACGACCCCTATTTACAGACGGACCCCTCTGCCCACTGTGATCACTGGTGAAGCTCTCTGGATGCTTTACTATAGTCCCAGACTGCAGTGATCAGCTGTTAGTTGTCTGTAATGAAGCTTTATTGATAATCCTTGGTCCCATTACAGAAAAAAATGTTAAAACTCCAATTGTCACTGGGGCAAAACAAATTTTTGTCTGGAACTACAATTATAAAATATACAGTTTTGACTTGCATACAAATTCAACTTAAGAACAAACCTATGGAACCTATCTTTTACATAACCCGGGATCTGCCTGTAATTAAATTTTTTTTAAATCTTTACCTGAAAATGTCCACTTGACAGTAAAGCCAATTGTAGGAGAACCTTTTAATTGCTGATAGCCGATTAGAGGGGATTCCATAATGGTTTTATTAGTAGCTGACACAGCTGTCAGGTAAACACCTGAGAACAGTCCGTTTCTTGAGACGGCAGATATTGTCATGTTAGAGCCCAGATTATTCATCCACTGACCAGTAAGGTTGCACTGTGCAGGCTATATAATAAAGGGAAAAAGGAAACAGCCATACAACCTATTAATACATATCACTAGCACAATATATAAAAAGCGAGGAAAATAAAAATATGAACAAATAAACTCATATGGCAAATGTATTTATCATGGTGGATCTCTTGAAGTGGTTTAATACTGAGTAAGTGAGACACCATCTAAATCAATAACAATGAGCTTCTGTTCCTCATTGTTGATGGCTAAGGATGACAATACAAATAAGCCAATTTTTCATTGAATTTAAAAGGGGTATTCCCATGAAGAGGATAAAAAAATAACACATTCTCTAATTACTGTAATAAACAAAAATACAGCATTTCACAGATATAATTCCAACCTGTCTCTATCAGTCCTGGTGTATACAATTTCTGTTGCCCCCAGAAATGACCGTAAATCTTCTAATGTTTATGGTCGGGCAGGGCAGATTCTTCTGATCAATAGCTTTTCCTGTCTGCTTAATGCAATGTGATCTCTGCCCCTCCCCCTCCACTACAAGATGATCACACACAGACACTTCCTGCCAGCAAGCAGCAGTGTGCAGAGACTTACTCTACAAGCTACAGATAAGATCTTTATTGCAGGGGAAGGAAGGAGGGATATAGCAGGCTTACTGTGTGTTGTAGCTAAGTCGGCAGTGTCATTGTGTGTTATAAACATCTCATGGATCTCATCATCTGTGATCTGTCTCATCTCTCTTTTTCTATGTGTCAGATGCTAGTAGACTGTTCAGAAGCTAAATAAAAGTGTAGCTAAACCTGTACCCTGATGATCTAACCACATTCTCAGCTCACAAGATCTCATAGCACAGAGGGATCATGAAGTGTCTGGTTAGAGAGTCCCCGCCCCCACACTCTAGATTTTTTCACTGACCATCACTGAGTGATGGTCAGTGTAAAACAGCAATACAAAATCATTAGGGGATAATAATTTAAAAACTTTTTTTCATGGACCCCTTTAAGGTACATAATCATTTGGGTGATTTTTTAGATAAGCCGCTACGTGTGTACATGAGGGATAATGCCATATCTGACTGTTTTGTGACTTGAATACTGGATGTTGAAAATACATTGGAGGGTTTATCAAGGCTTGTAATGGCACACAGAAAGGAAATTAAATGTTTTGCCTTTATGCCACGTCCATGCAAACTGGGTATGGAATGCAATGGAATTGGCCATGCTGGGCCACTTGGATGTGAAGGGACATGGAGTGGGTCATGCTGGGCTGTAGAGTTGAAGGTTGCGGTAGAATTGCCCGGCCGGAAGGTTGTGCATCTAATATGCTCAAAGGTTGGAGCCTCTTAGTATATCCGGTGTGACCTGTGGGAAGTGGTTAACATAAAGTGCTGTGGCACACAATGGGACTTTTAAATGGTCCCATCTCAAGCATAACTCATCTTTGTACTTCAAAGGAGAAATATGTATTTGCAAGAATGAAAAATAGTGAAAAAAAATCTGCCACATAAAACCTTTGAGAGGGAGTAGGACAGTGGTGGCCAACCTATGGCACGGGTGCCAGAGGTGGCACTCAGAGCCCTTTCTGTGGGCACCCGGACCATCACCCCAGCACACCAGACAGGACTCAAAGAATCTTCCTGCAGTTCCAACTTAAAAGATGCTGCTTTCAGTCATACTTTGATACTTACTTCGCTACTTGGGACTGTAGGAAGAGGGAGAATGAGTAGACAGGGCTGAAATATCTTTGCAGGACCTCCTGCTGGCCCCACAATTTTCAGTGTACAGAGGGACACTGGAAAGAAGCTAAAATTTTCCATCTTTCTACTGTGTTGCTGTCCTCATGAGGGCAATATGATAGAAAGTTGAAGAACAGGGAGCAATAAGTTACTGCTTTATGTTTTGGCTGGCACCTCGCGATAAAAAGGGGGGGTTTTGGGTTGCTTTTTGGGCACTCGGCCGCTAAAAGGTTCGCCATCGCTGGAGAAGTATATGTTAAAATATGGAGCGAATGGGTTGATCCAACAGCGCCTGTGGTCTTTATTCAGTGACCACTAGCTTGATAGCTAAAATTAATTTTCACGTCTGCAAAATGTCTTGGTGATAATTCTTGCATCTAACCTGAAAGGTAGCACCATTTTAGCTTAGGTAAATCCTTGGCATTCTCTCTCTTACCTTTGCAGCAGCACAAATTGTCAGGCAGGACAGAGCTGCGACCAACGCTACAATCTGCTCCATTCTTGTATTTCTGCTCCAGTATCCAGGAAGATATTTACCTGCAATTAAATCCAACCCTGTCTTGCTGCTCTTTATATAGAGATCAATGACTCATTCATGATGACTTCTCCAACTTCCCTAAGTATTGTAACTTCAAGTCAATCATGTTTACATTTCTGAAAATAAGTGAAGAAATTATTTTTGTAATCATTCTCAGTCAATCCAAAACTGAAAGCTGTAGCTGGCACTCAGAAAGCGGAATGTGTAATCATTGTGTAATGGGCAACGATCGCAATGAATATCCAAAGTAAATATGAAAATATAAAGGAGTTACTTTGCATCTTCAAAGTCAGAAAGGGTTCAAGGACGCTAATGTGTATAGTGTACCGAGTGCTCATATCACAAGACAAGCATAACAAAAAGGGATACGATGCTCTCATCACTTACAGAATTTTAAAAAGTAGTTAAAGCTAGTCTGAAGTTGATGCACTACTCATATACGAAGACAAAGAAATTCTTAGGAATGCAGGTTTGTTGTTGAAACAATGGACAACACATTTCAGGAATGGACCATTTCCTTCTTCAAATCCAGTTTACTTACACAGATTGCAGTAGAGCCCCCTAGCAAGTGTTTAGTGCTTACCACTACCCTCCGGCCCATTGCACATGCCACACATGAATAGGTGGAAGAAGTTTTTCTAACAGAGATGATGTCTCCTACCAACATCTCCTCCCAGGTCCCAGCTCAACAAAGAAACTGCTACTATATTACTTCCCAATATGTGTATGTAGAGAAGGCTATCACCCCCAAGGATAAGTTTTGGGAGGCAGTTACAAGGAGGACTCTATGGGGGCTGGAGGCCAAGCAGATGTACAGTATGGGCATCTGCTTGGCCTACAGTGCCACTATCATTAAAACACAGCTGTAATCCATTTTTGGCTACCTGCACATGAATGTGGCTTTAGTTTAGCATCTGTTTTTAAACCAGTCTTCTAAACTATACTGATGAGCAATTAGTTAAAAAGTAGAATGGTTCTGAGTAGGACATGTTCTACTTTTTAACTAATCAGTTGCATCGTCCATTCAAACAATGACTGTGGGAATTAATCCATTAAAAAGTATTGCATGAAGCTCAGCCAAGTGCCATTTGTCCAAAAAAAACGGGCAGCACACAGCAGATTTTCATAATGATTTGTTTCCACCCTTAATCTAAGCACTTTGACCACAAAAGTAAGGGAAGTTAGAACTTCCTTCTTCAACTCTCACATTCAACCCTTTCTCAAACCGGAGTCTACAAAATTACTAGTCCATGCCCTCATCATTTCCCACTTAGACTTCTGCAATATTCTTCTCTGTGGTCTCCTAACTATAACTCTAATGCCCCTTCAATCCATCCAGAACTCTGCTGCCCGGCTAATTCATCAGTCTCCTCGCTTCTCCTCTGCCCCTCCTCTCTGCCAGCCTCTCCGCTGGTTACCCATTCCACAACAAATTCAATTTAAAATACTAACCATGACCTACAAAGCCATCCACAACCTGTTCCCTCCATATACCGTATATACTCGAGTATAAGCCGACTCGAGTATAAGCCGAGGCCCCTAATTTTACCACCAAAAACTGGGAAAACCTATTGACTTGAGTATAAGCTTTGGGTGTCGTATACAGCCTGCCAGCCCCCATGTAGTATACAGTCAGCCAACCCCATGTAGTATACGGCCAGACATCCCCATGTAGTATACGGCCAGACATCCCCATGTAGTATACGGCCAGACATCCCCATGTAGTATACGGCCAGACATCCCCATGTAGTATACGGCCAGACATCCCCATGTAGTATATGGCCAGCCAGCCCCCTGTAGTGTACAGACAGCCTGCCCCAAGAGAGAAGAGGTGCCGCCAGGAACCGCAGCAAGGATCGGGAGCTGTGCCAAGGATCTGGGCACTGGAGGGTGAGTATTAGGTTTTTTTTAAATTGACTCGTGTATAAGCCGAGGTGAAAAAACTCAGCTTATACACGAGTATATGGTATCTCTGAACTCTAAGTCAATACCGTCCCACACATAATCTCTGTTCCTAACAGGGCCTTCAGCGTCACTCTATTACCATCTGATCTTCTCTCAATCGTGTCCAGGTCTTCTCCAGTGCATCTCCCATACTCTGAAACTCTCCACCCAAATGTGTCTCATTGTCTCCCACCTTCCAAACATAACCAGAAAACCCACCTGTTCAGGAACGTCTACAACACACATTAACTGCTTTTCTCTGGTTTCTCACCTCGTGTCTCCATTTTCCCTCCCATATAGATTGTGAGCCCTAATGGGCAGGGTCCTCCTTCCACTTGTCTTTTGATCACTGTAGTTTTGTATTTGTACTTGTTTGTAATGTAAATGTAATGTAATGTTTGTAATGTACATGTAAATGTATGTGAATGCCTTATCACTTATACAAGTATAAATAAACACAAATATCAGACTATATTTCATCTTCTACTTTCATGGATTTACTGAGTTCCATATGCCCCCAATTGGAAAAAATAATTGTGTCATGACACAAGGGGACAATTTCTGTATTTGTATGCAAAAGTTCTAGAATTTTGGACTGTCCGTCTAGTTTTTAAGTACTTTTATAAATGTGTATCATAGTGTGCTAAGCTTCCTTGTACAGTGCTGCAGCGATGCTCTAGTTTGTTGTTTTTGTGTTAATAGCAACACCATGGGGATTAGCAATAAATCCTATCTACCTGGAACTAGTTATTTCACTTGGCTGAAGCAATGTACACACTGAAATACACGGAACATGTGACACTACTGGATGTTACTTCAAGACACAGTGATTACTTTATATGTAAGTAATAAGATTACATAATCGGAAATCCCCACAGCGAGTTATGAAAGCTTGAATCAACATATAGTGAATCTACTAACTCCCGTGAAATGTCTGTTTTATGAAATTGTAGCATCTCTCAAAAAAAATGGATTTACCTTGTTTTCTTAAGTTCTAACTCACCTGCCCATCGAGACTTTTACCAAGTCCATGGCCATAACCCCCGGCCGTGTCACACAAATTAGGCAGTAAAATGCCTACTATTGAGATTGTCTGGAGCAGGCTGGAGAATGGCATTGGTTGCTGGCTATTTAAATATGACTAGCAAGATAATAGTAGAGTATTGAAACTGGGTTATGACAAGAGCTACCCAAACACAAGAAGTGAGTATATGCATCTTATTCTTATATAAAGTTTATGATTTTCTTTAGTATTGAAGGATACATTTCACCTCCTTCTTAGTGCCCAAGTCACACTGCAACCCAAAATTATACTTCTATTCTGCCGGAGACCTCATTGTCTAGGCGCCATCCATAGACCTAGAAGAAATGAACCACATAGACTGGACCACAAATGACTGGCTCAAGAGAAATAACCAAAAAGAGTTCCCAAAATAACACATAAAAGAAAACGCAAATGAAAACTAGTAAAATCAGGACATTTAAAACAAATTAAAAGTCCTGATTTTAATAATTT
Source organism: Engystomops pustulosus (assembly GCA_019512145.1). NCBI lineage: Eukaryota > Metazoa > Chordata > Amphibia > Anura > Leptodactylidae > Engystomops > Engystomops pustulosus. The sequence goes on along the minus strand of CM033641.1, from coordinate 283,865,609 downwards.
TCTTGTATATAGCTTTTACAAACTGCTCAGTGCCCATATGGCTTAGCCTGATTGTTCGCTCTATCATATAAAACTGGCCCACCATTTGGAAACCGGCATTTTTTCTTGTGGCTAAAAGGAGCTGCACACCGTGTTCGGACATTGATCAACTGTGGAACCTCTACCCTTTAAGGGTTATATGCGCAACAGCCAAGTTGGCTTATGGTGAGCACCCCATCTGGGACCGTTCTCTCTATTCCTTCTCTTAACCCGACGGTATTACCTGAGGCGCCTCTCTCTGTTTTGTTGTGTTTTGTCTTTTCTTACTATACAGATAGATTTCCATATATAACAGTGCTTGCATTTCTGTCCCTAGTGTAACTCCTATGTACACTTTCATTTCAATCGTTTTTATTGGAGCTTTTTACAAAAACATTTTACAAACACAACATATGCAGAAAATGCCATTGGGCATGACACTTCTAACCACATTGGTAGTCTAGAATTGGTTTAACATATATACTTTTAGTATGCATAGTAGTGTGGTTACATGGGATATGATAATAGTTACATACACAATCGATAACCGTAACTATCGAACAATATAACAGCAATACCAAAACAAAGAGCTTAAGAAAAATAATTATACTTTATTAACATTCCAAGATAATACACATAAGCGACTTCCAATAAAAGTTCTGGGAAGTACAAACACTAGGGGAACCAAGATGTCCCAGATGGAGAATGGGACTAACACAAAGTACCTACGACCACCCCTCCTCCGTATGCCCCAAAATCAAAGCGTGCCAAGAATAAAAATCTAATAAATACAGTAATATAATAATAAACAAACTAATGGGTCTCATATGTTTCTTTATAAGCGTATTGACATAGCTCTGTGGTATCTATAAAGAACAGGTCGTTATGCCAAAGTAACCTCACCTAACCGATGTATCATTGCCTACAAATACTGTGGGACACGTTGAAGGATGAGATCAATGTTGCAATGTTACTTTCATCTACCTGAAGGTGTAATGTCCTGCCCATCCCATTTTCCCTTTCCAAATCACTTAGATTAATCCCTAGTTCTATATTTATATAAATAGATGTACATGTTGAACTCACAGCCAACTAATCTTGGAACAATGCTCTCCACCAAAGATTATAATCTGGCAGGCTCGCACAAACACCCAGGCCTAGATGTGAATCAACAAATACCTTTAACCTTCATAGTCACCCCTAATATTGACATGATGAATGTAGTCAAATTCCATTGTATGCTTAGACCTCATGGGGCCATTGTTCTCAGACAAAAAATCCATTCTGTTTATTTCATTAGGAGTTTATTATTAATCAGATGCCAGATGAAACGTTGATTAAGTCACCAAATAAACCATAAAATGAGTGATTCTGGAGTTTTCTGAATGATTATTGTTATGCCATGTAGTGCATATGTTTTCATTATTGATGAGGAACATTCAAGAACCCATTAACAGGCTCCACATTTGTAAATGGCTTTTTTAGCCAGTTGGGTTGAGGCACGAAGTGGTTTATTTACTAATCTATCCTTGATGTTCCTACATTGTTATAATGTAATAGAGAATGTCTTAGGTGTGGTGTCTGACCAGGGCCGGTTCTAGCCTTTTTGCTTACTGTGGGGAAAGTTAAATGCTGCCCCCCCACCTCAGTTTACTAATAACCGACTGCTACATTGGTTCACTGAATTTATAGACAAGTTTTCAAAAAGCAGCTACAACCTAAGAACTTTGGCAAAATTACTAACAATTGATTACAACAGTGTCACAGGCTCAAAATCAGAAGGAAACGACTCCCTGGCCCCCTGTGGCTGACACTACACATGCTGGAGGCGGTGTCACATACTAGTAGTCAGTCAGTGATACTGACATTAGTGGCATCAAGTACCTCACAGGTGATGATCTGCTCCATCAGGAAGATGCCTTCATTACGATTTCTCCCAGCTAGCTCCATGCAGCACATCAACACACTATTTTTAGTTTAATTTAAAGCAAAACGTTCATCAGGACACACATTTTCACCTAAAAGCAGGTTTCCATAGCTTTTGTAATGATAATTTCCAATCTGCTTTTATAATTAACTTTAATGTCTCCACTCACTTTTAAAATTATATAAAACTTTACCTGCTCCCTGCCAGCAAACTGCATTGAGCCACAGGGCTGCAAGGCTGCATCATTATCTTCTCTCCAATCTTCTTTGCTCCTCTCTCCCTTCTGAAGCCAGTAGCCGACTCTGAGGAAGGAAAATCTAGCAGAGCAAAGAGGAGATGATGATGGCAGCAGGGACTTCAACTCCTGTCACTTAATGCAGTTTGGCTGCTGGAGCCAGGTAAACTTTCGTCAACTATTAATAGTGAGTGTAAAAGTAAAAAAAATGCAGATTGGGAAATAGTATTCAATAAGCTGTTGGAATCTGTCATTAGATGAAAATGTGTGCCCTGATGACAGGTTCCCTTGAAATTGATTATATTACATTTGAAGTCTTGTTTCAGAAAAATAAATCATTTTCAAATTGAATAAAATAACTATTACAAGGACAGATCATGTATCAGCAAAGAGCATTCCGTCTGATGCAGCTTTATCAGGTATTGATCACATGGTAGATTTTCTTTCAGATTCTAGCTTGCAGTGGGACACGCCATTCTTTCTGCTTGCAGGTCCAAGCATGTCCTGGCTAATATCAGGAAATTGTTAGTGTGAGTGACCAACTTGTGATAGGGCCCGGAAATCTAAGAAAATAAATCTATATTTGTATGGCTGTTGAAAACCACTTACGTAGAATGTGGTTTACAATTACTGCAGGATTTCATAACCCTGCTTTATTATAAAACTTTTCATAACCCTGCTTTATTATAAAACTTTATAATGACACAAAATTATTACCACATATGTTTGTATTTTACACGGACATCAAAGGTAAATGACCCAGAAAAGAAATTATTTTCGTCTTACCGGCTATGTTCACATTTTAATATTCGGCTCCATATTTTTCATCAACTTGGGGCATTTATCAGGGCTTCTACACCATAAAACTGATGTAGAAGCCCTAAAATAATAACAATGGGGCTCATTTACTTACTCCGTCCCCCGACGATAATGCACTCTGCTGCATTCACTAAGATCGTGCGCCTGATATCATGAATGTGTCGCTTCCCTGCTCAGGTCCAACAGAGTTCACCATCTTTTTAGTGCTGCATTTAAGTCCTTGGTCTTGTGACACAATTTGAAAATTAAATACCGCACTCAGTCCGAATCGGATTGTCCGATGGAACGTCCCCCAATTTGTGTTGCATGGAAGCCAGTGAAGCTGCGCCAAAAACCAATCACCTGTGCCAAAATCCCAGTACAGGTTCCTGTTAAATACCTGTCCAAGCCGTGCAATCCCCCCAAAAAAAGGGCAAAGTCCAACAAAAGTTAGCAGCGCGACCCTTAGTAAATGAGCCCCAATGACTTGATTTCCTCTGCTTCAACGTCCTCCTACAACGTGGCAACCAGTAAGAAACCGACAAGAACAGTACAGGCAGTCCCCGGGTTACATACAAGATAGGGTCCGTAGGTTTGTTCTTAAGTTGAGTTTGTATGCAAGTCGGAACTGTATATTTTATCATTGTAATCCCAGCCAGAACTTTTTTGGTCTCTGTGACAATTGGATTTTAAATAAAGCTTCATTGCAGACACCTGTGATAACTGTTACAGCTGTTTATTGTAGCCTAGGACTAAAGTACAATAAATTACCAATATCTAGAGGTCCGTTTGTAACTAGGGGTCGTATGTAAGTCGAGTGATCTTAAGTAGGGGACTGCCTGTATACAGGATAATCCTGGTACAGGCAAGAAAATCTTCTGGCAAAGCAACCACACCAATTCCTCCCAAAAATAAATAAGAGTGCATAGAGTTTTTTTTATCCAATAATTTTTTTTTACTTTTATACAAAAGTTATGAATAAAAAGAATTAAAAACGTACATTCTGCTGCTGCCCGAAACTAAGTCAATGAATGTGGTCAATTAGCGGCGTACTATACCATTCAGGCTCAAAAAGCCTGAATAGGAATCCGAAAGGTACTTGTCTTTATTTTCCGTTTTTCTTATCTGTTTTCTTAACTTTTCTTACAGATCTGTAATATGTAGACCTTACCACAGAGGTCAGATAAAATCGCAATATTGTAATACAGTACTCATTATGTATTATAGATTGGTGGGGTCATTTTGTGGGTCTCCCATTATTTCTACAGCCATTGAAAAATCTGATAAAAGTTGTGATGTGCCCATACTGCACCGAGCTATAGAAACTCACAAAAAAAAAAAACTTACCATAAAGGGTAATTGCCACTTTATTAAAAAAAAATCTAGAAAACCCTTTCACACAGGGAGGAGATTGCAGCATTTATTTATTTTTTTATTCTAATTTCCTACCTGTTCAGCCCTATGGCAACCTCCTGAGTTCCTCAGAAATTTTTCCTTAACAAAATGCAGGGGTGGTGACACAGTATCACATAGACTGTCTTTAGTACCCATGATGCTGCAGGTGCACTTAGGAGCCTTCCCTCACAGAGCACTAATCATCTGAATTCCAGCAATGCCCCCACAGCAACAGTCATAGTAACAGTGCCCCCACAGTAGCCAAAAGTCCAATGAAAGGGAAAGAATATAAAGCTAATATTTCTGCTCCAGTCCTTCACCACTCCTGTGCACAGCCATGCAATAACATCATTGTATACATCTGCACCTGAGCAGTGTCACTGGGTAAAGGCAGACATGATAAAGTTATCACATTTGCTGCACTATTCTTGTTGACCATATTCCACATGACAGGAAAGACCTGTAAGATGGTAAACTGTGTGGCAGGAAGCCATGCAACAGGTTGGAGAAACTGGCTGGATCCTATCCCATCCCAAAAGACAGACTGGTGGGGCCAACCACTGCCATAGGGCTAAGTTTAGCTGCACTTTGTGCATCAGTATTTATAAGAGGAGAGGATCAAAACCATAATGCACAGATCTCTCCCCAATAATAATTTCTGTAGAGTACAGAAGCAGAGTAGTTCTTTACAGAAGCTATGCTACATTGTGGTAACCAGAAAACCGTGGCCGGTGGATGCACTGTAATAGAAGTGGCACTAGGGTCCAAGAAAAAAAACCTTTTGCACTGGTTAATCCGGGTTCCCTTAGGCCAGGGGTAGGGAACCTATGGCTCGGGAGCCAGATATGGCTCTTTTGTCGGCTGCATCTGGCTCTCAGACAGATCTTTCATAAATAGTGATGGCTGCCTACATCCTTTGTACGACCCAGGTGCCATCACCGCCATTGTCTAAGCCTGGGTCAAAGAGAAGAGTGTGGGAGCGATGAGGAGCTGCCTGCAAGGAGCGCTGGTAAGTGAATATTCTTTTTTTTTTTTTGCCGCGGCTACCCATCTCTTGGGAAGCATGTACAGCGGCTACCCATCTCTTGGGAAGCATGTACCGCGGCTACCCATCTCTTGGGAAGCATGTACCGCGGCTACCCATCTCTTGGGAAGCATGTACCGCGGCTACCCATCTCTTGGGAAGCATGAGCTGTGGCTACCCATCTACTGGGGGTATGTGCTGGGAGGACCTCTCTACTGGGAAGCATGTGGTGGGTGTCAGGATTTGGAGTAGTGAACCCCCTAGACCACCTCGGACGATGATGTAAGCAGACACCTAGGACCGGAATCTAAGTGGCATCCGGTCTTCACCAGAGCCCACCACAAAGCAGGATGGTCTTGCTTCAGCGTGGTACCACCAGGTCATTCCACAGACGTAACTTGTCCAGCCAAGGTCGAGGTACAGGATCACTAGGCAGTCTTGTGGTCAGGAACAGGCAGACAGTCAAGGAAGGCGGCAATGATGCGAGGTCAGGGACGTAGCAAGAGGTCAGAGCTGGCAGCGAAGGAGCAGAATCAGGAACAGGTCCGGGGTCACAACGGGTGGTCAACACTTCGGCAGGAAACACTGTGGAAAGCTTCCTCATAGGAATGAAGCACTAAGATCTGGCGGGGAATGCTGGGAGCCTCCGGTCTTTATAGGAACTCGGGAAGTGGGTAGCACCAATCAGCGGCGCTCGCCCTCTAAATCTGCAAGTGCCGGCACGTGTTCAATGGCCAGCCGGGACGGGAGCAGAAACATGGAGAGGTGAGTGATCTTGGAAAGGGGCACCACCACATAGGGTGTGCCTGCTATCCGAGACGTAGATTGCAGGGGCACCCGTGACACTGGGACTACCTATCTACTGCGGGGCATGTGCATATTGTACGGCTCTTACAGAATAACATTTTAAAATATGTGGTGTTCATGGCTCTCTCAGGCAAAAAGGTTCCTGACCCCTGCCTTAGGCTAAACGGTCAATCTAAGCATCTACTAATCTAATCAAGCATCAAAAACATTTATTTTTTTTAAATAACCAGCTCTTTATTTACGTATTGCTGTAGCCGAAAATGGTTCCCCTCGCACTCAGCGCCACCTTGTGTTCCAAATGAGTTCTAAATATAAGACACTAGACAGATTTATAGCAAGATCATTTTAATTTCATATAATATTTATAGTTTTATAAAACGCAGACTATTAAGAGCATAAAAGGGAGTGGTTGTGGCTGTACATTGTGACTTTAGATCTACATAGTTTGGTGCAAAAATCATATCTATATAGAAAAGTGTAGCACGCCATTATAAATGTGACAGATTGAGGTACCCAATAAATTGCTATAAACAATCCCCACTACTCACACATTATAGCATCCCTACTTACATCCGTGATACTGCATGTGACATTGCTGCAAACTATCGTAATAAATATCAGTTACTTTTTTAATTACACATCATACAATTAGACATTTACATATTTACTATAATTACAGTACAAATATTACATTATGTAAACTGTACAATATTATTTCACTTTTTAGTATGTAGCGCCCCCTGGATTCATAGGCGTTCACTTGTTCTTTCAATTCATTAACATGTCAGTCTCTCTCCACAAATATTACACAACTAGTGCAATGTATTAACAATTGTTTTAGGAGACAATTCCTAACGTGAAGCACAACACAAATGCCACACGTTATCGTCCCTGTAGATCAGTTTGGGAAATCAGACCTGTGTCGGACTGGGGTTCCTTATGCCCTTATGAGAAAATTGTTCTGGGGGCCCACTCTTCATTATCCCCCAGGAAATAGACTAACAGTCTCCAAATTGGGTTATTTACTGCTGGAGCTCTGGGATTCAGTATTGGGATGAACCAGGGCCCACCGGTGGGTACTCTAGTGGGCCAGTTCGACATAATCCGGCTGTCCTATTATGGATCAGTGTAGTCCTGGCCTCAAACAGATTAAAAAGTCAATTTTGTTATCATTAACAACTACTTTCTAGTTTAGGATTGTTGCAGGATAATTTTTTAGTGGTGTGCAGTGCATTTACAATAACGTAGTGCAGACCTTGGCGGTCTCTAAGAAATGAATACAAGATGACGCAGTCTCATGTATAGAATTAGACCAGCCAGTAAGATTCTCCTCAATGTACGGCATTATGCCCGAAGTCAGCTGGTTCACATAGGTCACCTGTAAAACAGAGGTTACAGTTTAATAATTACGTACGGTTTTAAGCGCGAAAAGCAATTTTTTAGGGACAGAAAGAATTGTATATGTTCTATATCAATTTGGAGGGGTTGTCCAGGTTTGAGATACTGGGTACGTTTCGCCGTCGCTTCCTCCAGCGAGGTACATCGGGGTCCTGTGGTGATGGTCCTGTATCATTGGTTTTGATAATTTTAGTATCATGCAACATTCGGGTGGGTAATGTGATTGTTTACAGCCAAAATTGGTTACTCAGATCATTGTTACTTGTGTATTGCGAAATGCCTGTTATGCATTTAAATACTGGTGACCATCGCCACATCTCTGTTCTTGTGGGTTTTATTTATGTTTTTATCTTGATATTTTTTGGTGGCCATATTCTGTGTTAATAAAGTTTGTATAATTATTTCATTGAAGTTAGTAGTAATGAGTTTGATTTATTGATCAGGAATACTTGGGTCCTATATACTTATATCGGTATTTAACATACTGGAATGTGGTTTATTTGGCCAGTTTTTGATGACCGGTTCGCTTTAAATATCTCATTGGATCTACCATTTGCAGTGCAATTGTTGTACAATTGCTATGTACACCAATAAACCTCCTGATGACACCAGGCTAGTGGCGAAACATGTTGGGACGCCTTTTATGGCAATTTTAAATGCACCAGAACCTCGCTAATTGATCCTAAACTGCAGTTAGGATCAGTGATAAAATGTTTGTAGTAGAGATGATGAAGTGATAATATGGGCATTCACTGTTGTCTGATTGAAAACTAACTATGAAGTGAACAGTGTGAGATGATTGTACGTTACAGTTATAGGAGGATAATGATACATACTCAGTCAATATGTGGACAACAGTGCCACCTAGGGTCACCAGTTGGTAACAACGCTGTCATTTTGAAAACCTAATAACACCATAGGTCAGTGGTGGCGAACCTGTGGCACGGGTGCCAGAGGTGGCACTCTGAGCCCTCTCAGTGGGCACTCAGGCTGTTGCTCAAGCACAAAATTCACCAGACAGGACTTGAGGGATCCTCCTGCAAACCCAGGTAGCCCAGTACGTTAAGCATCTGGGTCTATCTGAGATTGCAGGAAGAAAGGGCTTGGACATGGTCAGATTATCATTGGAGCTATAGAAATTCCTGCTCTTGGCCCAACAATTCTTCCTGTTCATTGGGTTGTCAAAAGAAGCTCCAATGGCATTCTGAATTTTCCCACTTTCTGTAAACGATATTTGTGTCCTTGAAAGCTGTGGTATAGCACGGAGCAAGAAGATTTTCATAATTTAATGCTAGAATTGCTGTGTTGGCACTTTGCAATAAATAAGTTGATCTGGTTTGTATTTTGGGCACTCTGTCTCTAAAAGGTTCGCCATCACTGCCATAGGTCAATGGTGGGGAACCTTTTAGAGAGTGCAGAAACGCCAAAATCCACTTCTTTACCGTGAAGTGCCAATATGACAATTTAAGCAGTAACTTATTGCTACCTTTTCTTCCACATCATTCCATCGTATCGGCCCCCTGAGGCAAACAATACAGTTGAAAGAAGGAGGATAAATTCAGACCATCATTGTAGCTTCTCTCCAGGGTCTCTCTGTACAGGAAGAATGGAGGGTCCAGCAGGAGGACATCCAGAGAACGCACTTCTGTCAACACCTTCTCACTTTTCCCGCAGTTCCAAAGAGCCAATGAAGTGTTGCTTTAAAATATCACTGAGAGCAGCATCTCTTAAGTTGCCTGGGACTGCGGGAAGATTCGGTGGATTTGGTCCTGTTCGGTGAACTGTTATGGGGCGGTGCCCACAGAAATGGCTCTGGGTGCCACCTCTGGCAGCCGTGCCATAGGTTCACCACCACTGCCATAGGTGAATCCGGCATACATAGCAATTGTATAACTATTGCACTACAAAAAGTAGATCTAATGAGATATTAAAATTAACCACCCTCTCTACCACACTGTTCTTTCACTTTACATTCGTGATCTTTCATTACTTCATACCAGCACACAACAGCGAGTCTATCTAGTTTATTTTTGTAATATTTATAAGTGCACATAAATATATTTTTACATTAAAATTTTTAATGCTATACCTTAGGTAACAATAGATCTCATATACAGTGTTCCAAAAAAAGCACCCTTTTTTTTTAAGATGTTTTCATTGCTATTGCTATTGTTTTGTGTACTGTACAAGCTTTCAATTACTTTTTAGTGATTTTTTGTGTGTTCCGAAATGGTCAAAAAGTGGCATATTGGATATTTGTGTGCTATTTTCAGTTACGGGATTCACCGACGGGAATAATAGTTTTTATATTTTCATAAACAGACTTTTAGGACTTGGCAATACAAAATGAACATGTTGGGCACCTCAACTAGACTGGAGTTGACTATTACCTGGCAATTATCTGGGCTCTGACTGTATATGAGAAACCCTGCACATTGCACCTCACTTCTCAGATACTGTACGGACGGCGGGCAACTTGCCAAGGTTACCGATCTCATGGCAATCACATAAGGATCTCTAGGAAAAATAAAAACAAATATTATGACTATTTCACAGTGTGTAAAATCGATTAGAAGACATCTACAGACTCCAAGAAATCAAACCCAACTTAATGCCACATCTTCTGTCATTAAAAAAATCCATGTTGCTCTCCAGATCAGTTGTATGGCAGATGCTGGAGACGTCCTTACAATATGGAGGCATTGGGATAGTGTTTCAAACAGCTCTGAACATCCCATCAAAGATATGAAGCCTGGACTGGTTTGAGCTCCACAATTGAGCTTCCCTGTAAGGAAATAGTCGACTTAAAGAGAACTTGTCACCAGGTTTTACCCCATGAAACTACTAACCCCTCATGTAGGGTATGAAAGACCCTTTATAGAATTCCCTTTTTTAGCTATAAAAAAAAAATCTTCAAGTCAAGAGAAAATGGGCAGAGAAGGGTCATATTTAGAGGCTACAAGGGGATGATCAAAGTTAGATGCCTTTATCTTCACGTCTATAGTATCTAGATTACGCCAGGGTTGTGGTCCTGTGAGCTACAGATCTAGAGATACAAGCAGTTAGACTTCATTGGAAATAAGAGCTGCAGATAAAGAAAATGTTGGAATTGGATTTCTAACTGTATTTTTGGTTCTGTGCCTCAGATTCTTATTATTAATATGACACAAGCAGCATGTTTGTAGGTGCTATAGATCCGAAGGTAGGGGCATCTGAAGTGACATTTCCCCTGCAGCCGCTAAACACGACTCATCTCAAGACTCTTCTCTGCTCATTTGCATAAGACCCAGGAGCAGATAAATTAAACAGGAAGCTTCATTGCTGACTTTCATTGGATAACAACCTCTCCGTGGTCATGTGATGTCACACAGGTGTCATTAAATCACGGAATAATCAGAGTTGGGTGTTATTACATTTTCTAAGTAAATCATTCAGCTCACCCATTCTTACATGGATACCTCCGAGACATCAGCATCACAAAATCTTTAGTCTTGCTTTGCTTTACAGGGGGGCAGGTCACGTAATATATTTTATCTTCATCACCAGCAGATTCAACAACCGCACAACTTCTACAATCACAAAAGGAAGGATTTGAGTGCACGTCGAAAATAAAGAGAAACCGGGAAAAACAGATACAAACCAGCAGAGTTACATTGTAGCTGGGAGAAACTATTGTGATATACTGCCAAGCCCTATAATGAAATACTCTGATGAAGACTGGCTTCTTGACACTCAGGACCCGGGCACATTACCCATTATCGCCCCTTTCTACCACCAGATTAAATTCATGTCATCTGACCATATTTATGCATTTAACAAAATGGAAGCTATAAAGATCAATTAACTCTACATCACAACAAATGTGAGATAAGTTATACACCTCTGCTAAAAGCAACTTATTATCCGATTCTAGCATAAATTGTGTATTGTGGACTGCAACTCACAACACAACCACTAGGTGGCCACAAATGAACATGAAGCAGAGAACTATATTGATTTCCTGTAGTGATACATAGCATATTGTAATCACATTGTGATTGGCTTAGATTCCCATAGTTGCAGATTTACTGCATGTAGTATAATGGTAACTGAAGAGGGATAGTTTCATGTTCAGGGCCGCCACTAGGAATTTTGGGGCCCCTGACTGGAAGATTTTTGTAGGCCCCCTCCACTGGTTTCCATTCGCACATTGATACATAACATTATATGCAATTTTTTTTTAAACAAAACATTTTTGAGCCATAACAAACCGGCCCCCCCTGCACGTGCCCACTCCGCATCCAGACGGCCCCCCTGCACGTGCCCACTCCGCATATAGATAGCCCCACAGCACATGTCCCACTCCTACGGCCCAAGCGCATCACTATGACACGGCGGTGTGACGTCAGTGTAAACCCCTCGGGCCACCCTTTTGATAGGAAAACAGGGGGCTCTTGAACAGTCCCACTAGACACCCCATGATGGCGGCCCTGTTCATTTGTGTAGAATATTATAAACCCAGTAACCAAGAGATTATATCTGTATATATGTAATAGGATTTGCAGGTATTCCATTCCCAATATTTTCCTTACAAGTAGTGGACATCCCAGCGCGGCCTCAGCCCAAGGTCAGATAGCAGCAGGTAAGCCTGGCTGGCTTGAACCTTAACCTGCATTTCGATTTTTAGAGTTAAAATGTCATTTTCCTCATGTGTAAATACTCGGATCTGAAAGAAAGCAAAAAAAATGACACGAGATCAATCTTACATGTCATAAAATAAGACCCTGGTAAACCTGGAAACCATGACCATACTTACTGAGAGAGTACTGATTTTACATATATACGCATTTCTACAGCGTTTTGGCGTATCCTTTGTAGGGCATGGGGTAGGGAGCTTAATAAGTTCCAAAATGTTTGTTAAAGAAATCTGTCTGGAATGTCCTCATTAAAGGGGTTGGTCACTTGACCTCATGTTTTTGTAATGTGTGTGTAAGTATGGAGGGCAGGATATCAGGTAAAATATTAATATACATCTATTAAATATTCAGCACAGCTTTCTTGATATGTATAAAGTGAAGCCTTCTGCTTTTTTTCCCTCAAGAGACTTTGCTGACCATAAAATAGCTGCAGATGGAGGGGCATGTGATCTCTGTCCATGAGCAATCGCCCTGCCAGGACCTTATGATAGTATTCATGAACAAGGGCGATTGTTCATGGAGAGCTAGAGGTCACATGACCCTCCCTCTGTGGCCATTTTATGGACAGGAATGTATGGCTGATGAGGTAAAAGACAGGAGGCATTTACTGTTGCGTTATGCACAGGACTCCCAGAAACAAACCCTAGATATGGCAGTATGGAAATTGGGAGTATTGGAGTCGTTGTTGCTTCCTGGTTCCTCTAAGGGGCTCATTTCACTGCAGGACAAGTGTCACAAAAGTGTGCATTTCCCAGCAGGCCCAAACAGGAGGCTGATATAGGACCCCTTACTGATGTCCAATGGGATACCATCCTTTCCAGTGCTCTACCTAGGGAAAGATTTTCACACTTGCTGTTGCTGCATAGGACTTATAAAACATGGGCTATTCGGGCAAAAATAGGGGCCAGGTCAGACTTAAAAACTGTCCAAAATGTAACATGCCTGATGCACACCTTATGCATATGTACTGGGAATGTACAAAGCTGGGAGGGGATCAACAAAAAGTACTGGATCTTATTTTTAAGGTATATTCAATATAATTGCAAATGTGAAGGCAAAATTTTAGAAATAAAATTTGAAAAAAAAAGGATAGGAGGCAAGAAAGTGGAAGAGCGCTTGTAATAGATGTATATAGACCGGTAAATTACCTTATAACATGCCCCCCCCCACACACATTACAAAATACATGAGGTAAAGTGACCAACCCCTTTAACATTGACAGGTCAGTGTATTGTTTATTACTTCATACTTATTATTGTTTATTACAGTGTAGAAACCATTAGTCTTACAACTGTGGTTCCTTGAATCTAAGACAGAACGCAGCATTGCCTTGATTATAGTTCTGGGAAGAAAGGACATCTTGTAACAAATAATCAAAATCAGGCAGGATTCAGATCCAGACACACTGGGGCACATTTACATTTACTTACAGGGTCACTGGAGTTCACATAAAGTGCATTGTCCGTTTATAATGCTGCGTGCAGAGATTCACTAAGATCGTGCGCCAGAAATCATGAATGTGTCGCTTCCCCGCTCAGGTCTCACAGAGTTCCCCATCTTTTTTGTAGTGCATCTCTAACATGGGGCGTGCGACATAATTTCAAAGTTAAATACGGCGTTCAGTGGGAATCAGTCGGACCGTCCGACAACATGCCCCCTAATTTGTGTCACATGGAGGCCACCACAGCTGCACCACAAAAGGGTCTCGTGCTTCACAATCCAAGCGCACACTTCTTAAATAATAATAATAATAATAATAATAATAATAATCTTTATTTATATAGCGCCATCAAATTCCGTAGCGCTTTACAAATCATAGGGGACATATACAACTATATTACATTACAAAGAACAAACAGTCATATGGAACAATAGGAGTGATGGCCCTGCTCACAAGAGCTTACAGTCTATGAGGTACCTGTGCACGCTGTTTTAGCCCTGAAGAACGTGCACTGTCTGCCTAAGTGCACAGCACAACCCTTAGTAAATGAGCCCCAGTGACTCTGGTAATCTTACTATATTATTAATGGCCTCTTTCCTTTGAAAAATGCCAACAAGCCACAAAGGTCTTGGGGGGGTGGGGATGTTACTAGAGACCCTCAGAGCTGTAGTTTCACAGGCTGTTACACACACCCCCCCCCCCCCCCCCCCCCCAAGACTTTACCCCCTACCTCTGTCTGATGTACTTTCACACAGTGGGAGCAGGAGGGGGGAGGAAAGTGTTCCTGCATATTGTCACACCCTCCGAAGCTACAGCATGGAGGAGTTCTAGTAACACTCCCCAGAGCCCTTCTGACTCATAAGCATAATTTTAAATTTTGATTTTAGAAAGAAGGAAGCTATGTATAACAAATATGAGAAAATTACAGTGCCTGGATCAATGAATAAGTCTCCCTGGTTTATCATGTTAGATTTTGATGGTAGATTTACTTTAATGATAGGTTCCCCCATTAGGGGTCGATGTATTAAGCTTGTACTGAAACCCTTTGATAACCCACAGCTAGGCAGTTGCAGTATTTTTCTCCACAATTTCCTTCCCCCCTTTAGTGATCATAAATACAAGCTTCATTACCCTACATAGATTTATTAATAGTATCTGGATGAACGCCTCTGCAGCAGATGATGTGTACATACACTAGGGGGCGCTGTTGAACTATGGATTAACAATATAATGCATTTCCGAGTTTGAGAGTAAACATTTTTTGTAATAAATCTAAAAAAAATCAAGGCAACAAAACCATTAGCAGTTTTCACCAAACTTACAAAAATGTATACTTAATCATAGCACTATAAAACAGCAAGGTTATGAAATGACACCATGGAGCTCTGAAAAAATATTCTTGAGACTCAATTTATCATATTGTGGCTACTCTTAAGACCTATACATACATTGTGGAATATGTATATTTTTATTTATGCATATATGTATTGAAGGCTTGTTTTGTGATAAAGGTAGTGGGGTAAAAATCACATGTTAACCACCAATAGCAATACAGACTATCCAGCACTAACAGGAGAAGGAAGGTATCATTGTCTGACCAGAGAAAAACAGACCATAAGGATTGGCGTCCTATATCCTACATTTTTCTAGTAAGCAGTTGTAAACATTTTTATAACACTGTATTCACTGTAAACGTACATTTTTCTTGGCACTGGTCAGTTCCCATCCATCACTGGTGGCCAGGACAGCCAGCGTGGCAACATTATTGTAACTGAGATAGGCCTAGGGAGCACAAAAACAAACAATCACAATCAGATAATTTGTATATTAAAGACTGGAAGGTCGATTTGGGATCCTAAACCAACTACAGGCAGTCCCTGGGTTACATACAAGATAGGTTCTGAAGGTTTGTTCTTAATTTAAAGTCTGAACTCTAGATTTTGTAATTATAACCCCAGCCAAAAATATTTTTGATCTCTGTGACAATTGGATTTAAAACATGTCGGGTTGTCATAAGAACCAGGATTAACAATAAAGCTTAATTACAGACATTTAATAACTGTTACAGCTTTTTATTGTAGCCTAGGGCTAAAGTATAGTAAATCAATTGCCAGAGGTCCGTTTGTAACTAGGGGCAGTCTGAAAGTCGGGTGTTCTCAAGTAGGGGACCGCCTGTATAGGTCCCAAATTGACTTGTATGAGGATTGTATCTGGGGAAAATGGAAAAAAAAATAAACGTTTATATGGACTGACATCTTCAGATCCCATGCTGGTGCCTTCTTTGCATGAATGCAGGAAGTGAAGCCAGGAAGTCGCGCTACCCCCCTGCTTCACTTGTCCACAAACGTGCAGCTGCTAATGGAATGAGCTAAGGTACATATAAGTAACCTGAAAAATCATCAAGCCACATCCCTATGGACCTGTTATTTATGTCCCAATTTGCCTTGATATGGGTCCCGTTAACATAAAGATGGCTGGATCACTGTACTTTAGTATTTGTCAAGGAATATGAAAAAAATACTATCTATATAATAAAATCCAATAATATCTATATAATTTACTTCCCTGTTGCCTTTATCCCAAGGAATAGAGATTGGCTTTTCTGGTTTGTTGCACAAGATGTATTTTCTAGAAGACAAAACTTAATTTTATGATATCATATTAAAAAGCAGAGGCAGAGAAAACACCCAAATGAATGAAAACACCCAAAAATGATTATAAAGCCACTTATATACCAGTCCTTAAAACCTACACCCCCTTTTAACAGAATGGGCATTCATTTCTTCAGTGTGAGAAAAACAGAATGAAGAAAAGGAGGGAGGGAGGAAGAAAAGGAGGGAGGAAGGAAATGAAGAAGGAAAGCGAGAATTAGACTCACCGGTAATTCGTTTTCCATCTAGTCCACACATGACGCCCCACCTGGAGGATTACCCCTGACCTCTGCAGGACAGGAAGAAGAGAGGTTAATGTCCTCCCCTGGCATCCCTCGCCAGTGTTCTGCCAAAATTACACACCCAAGGAAGGATGCAAGCGGTTTTATTAGCATGTTACTCCCACTACAAAAAAAAAAAACCATATAATACATTTGTAAGGGTTGGGAAAAATCCTGCCGTCATGGTGGACTAGATGAAAACGAATTACCGGTGAGTCTAATTCTCGCTTTCCATGACGTCCCCCTGACGGCCCCGGAGATTACCAGATAACAAAAGGAATTTTTAGGAGGGACTACTGTTTGCAGAACTTTTCTACCAAATGACAGGTCCTTGGAGAATGTAAGTCCCGTCTGTAATGTTTCGCAAAGGGTTGTGGAACTGGCCACAGGTTGCGGCTTTACAGATTTGGTCCAGGAAGCTTCCGGCCGCTCTGCCCAGAAGTGGCTACTGCCCTGGTAGAATGGCCTTAGATTTGTAAGGGGCTTCTAAGTTTTGGATAGAATAACAGTCCCGGATAGTCTGTCTAATCCAGCGGCGATGTGATCTTGATGTTTTTCTTCTCTGTTCTTGCCCTGGAACTGAAAAACAATTTTGAGTCTTTCCGCCAGTTTTATTATGTTTCGTAGTGTAACACTATTCTTCTCACGTCTAAAGTTGCCATTTAGCTCTCCCAGGTTTTTGGTTTTTGGCAAAAGGAGGGGAACTAATTTCCTGGCTACGATGGAAATCTGTAGTTACTTTGGGTAGGAAATTTGGATCAAGCATCAGGGATTTCTATCATCCGTATTTTAAGGTAAGGTTCATTAATGGAGAGTGCCTGGAGTTTCTCCTAACCTTCTAGCAGTTGTATAGCAACAAGAAAGGCAGTTTTAAGGGGATATTTTTTATGTTACTCCTCTATGACTCCGAAGGGCCCGGTATAAGGCCATTCAGGACTATTGATAATCCCAGGGAGGAGCCTGACAGAACATTTAGACTTAGTCTAAGGGATGCTCTAAGGACGTCTAACCCACCTATGGTCAGCCAGAGAGACGTCAAAGAAAACGCTGAGGCTAGACTTGGACCTTTAGTGTGCTGGTCCTTAGGCCTTTGTCAGTCCCTGCTTAAGAAACTCCAAATCTGCTGTATGTTAGAGAAGACAGATTAGGAATTTCAGATGGCAAAAGGATACAATTTTTCAATTTTGTGGTATTTGGCTGAAGTAACTGGCTTCCTACTTGCCTGTAATGTTGCAATGACTTCTTCTGAGAGACCTTTAGCTTTCAGCATTGGTTTCTCAGGATCCAGGCTGATAGATGGAGTGATTCTGGATTTGGATGATGAACGACCCCTGGTATAGAGATCCTTCCTAGAGGGAGAATAACTGGTTCTTCCAGGGCCAAGTTCTCGGGCTGGAAACCAACTTCTTTTTGGCCAGAAGGGAACTATCAGGATAATTCTGAGATCTTCTTGTCTTATTTTTTGTACTGTTCTTGAGATCAGGACGTGGATGGAAGCATAGGCCCAGTCTTGAGTGCCAACTGTGCAGGAAGGCGTCTAAAGATAGTCTGGGGTATTCTTCTGTAGGGAGAAGTATGGTCTGCTTTTTTGTTTTCTCTGGTGGCAATAGATCTATTTTGTGGTACTCTCCCCATTTCTGGGTAACTGGAAGAGATTTCCTTGTTAGGCACCACTCGTGGGATCCAGAGTGTATCGCTTAGGAAATCTGCCCTTGGTTTTCTGACCCCTTTAGAGTGGTTGCCGTCAGAGACAAACTTTCTTCCGCCCAGAGAAAATCTTCTTCTATATTTTTGGAGAGATGCTGATTGTGTGCCCCCCTGCGTCTGAGATAGGCGACTGTGGTCGTGTTGTCCTATAATATTTTTAGGTTTTTCCTTGTACTGATCCGAGCAGGCCTTCAGGGTTTCCCAGACTGCCTTCAATTCTTTGTAATTTGATGATCTGCTTATCTCTGCTGGGACCACTGACCTTGAATCAGTTCCCCCGGAATTTTCGCTCCCCAACCTGTCTTGCTTGCATCTGTAGGATTGATGAACTGGCCAATTGTTCCATTTTAGGCCCTGGGAGAGGTTTTCCACTGTCTTCCACACAATTTAGTGAACTTTTTACCCATAAGGGAATGTTGGTTTTTCTTTCCAGGTGGTTGAGATTTTGTCCCAGGACGAGAGAACCAAATTTGAAGATCTCTTGTGTGACTTTGAGCCCAGGGGTACAGCAGCTATACAGGATGTAAGAAGGCCCAGGAGTTTCATAGCTTCCGGATTGAGCACTTCTGTTTGGTTTGGAACAGAGATACCTGTAGGGTGAGATTTTGATCTTCTCTTCTGGGAGAATTGAGTGTTTGATGTTGAGTCCAACAAATTCCCAGAAATTTTGCTTGGTCTTGCGGGAGGTTGTTTTGTTTTCGAAATTTATAATCCAACCTAGGCTTTTGATTGCAATGTCATGTCTCTCTGGATAACAAGGTTTCTTCTGACCTGAGATTAGAGGAGATCGTCCAAGTAAGGAATCATTAGTATGTTTCTTTGTCTCAGAACTCTACCACCTCTGCCATAATTTTTGTGAATAGTCTGGGAGCTGAGAGATCCCGAATGGTAGAGCTCTGAATAGGCAAGTGTCTTACCTGGTTTTCCGTGACCGGATGCAATCTCAGGAATTTTTGAGAGATGGGATGGATTGGGACGTGGTAATAGCGGTCCTTTAAGTCTATGTGCAAAAGCTGCCCTTTGGGGATCAATGTTGTTGTGAATTTAGGGACTCCATTTTGAATCTTCTGTATTTGATATGGGTATTCAGACTCTTAAGTTATGATATCCTGTAGGCTCCATTCGGTTTCTTAACCAAAAGAGGGGGGAGTAGAACCCTTTCCTCTGATGGTGGGGGTTACAGGTAGAAATGACATTTTTGAGTAATCGTGACTGAACCTCTTCCCACATGATAGAAGCATTTGTTGAGAAGATGTTCTTTGTTGTCACAAATGTTTTGAGGGGGAGGGTATTCAATTCGATCTTGTAGCCATCGCGGTATGACTTGTAGGATCCAGGCATTCTTTATGCTTTGCTCCCACTGAGAGGGAAAAAGAGCTAGTCTTCCCCCCACCCGGGGCGTCATTGCTTCTGGCAGGGTTGGGTGTTCTGGAAGGAACTGTAACCTCTACCTCTACCCTCCTTTGGTATAGCTCCATCTGCCTTGTTTCCCCTTTCCCACGATAGGATGGAGCTTTGTCGCGGGAATCACGAAGGAATGCCTTTTTCTGTCTAGGTTCTGGAAAGCCTTTTTTCCTATCTGCAAGCTTCTTCCTCCAGGTTCGTATCCAGTTCCGGACCAAATAGGAATTCGCCGGAAAAGGGTATGCCACTGGTTAGATTTAGAAGTAGTCCCCCGACCCTGCTTGAGCAGAGGGCTCTGGCGGGCAACGTAGAGAGAGCTCCTTCTTTGGCGGAAAACCTGACGCATTCCCTGAAGCATCTTCTGCGATGAGGTAGTTTGCTAGTTTAGCAGTGGCAAGACTCCAGAAGCTTCTCTCTCGAGGTTCCGCCAATAATTTGGTTTTCTAACCCATTTAGCCACAGGTCATTGTCCTGGCGTAGATTGTGTTGCGACATTTGCCTTCAGATTTAGCATTGCGATTCCCATGTCTTTTTTAAGACGCTGTCAGATTTGCGATCCATGGGTCTTTAATTTGGGTCGCATCCTCAAAGGGGAGATCGGTCTTCTTAACCATCTTGGTAATCTGGATATCCACCTTTGGGATTGAATTCCAGTATTTTGACTTCTCCTCGTCGAATACGAGTCGTTCCTGAAATCCCTGGTCACTGATAGCCGTTTCTTCTGGATCTCACTCTTCCCGGATAAGGTCTTCTATACTTATTAACTGGGATACCCTCTTCTTTTTTGCTCTTAAGCAACCAAGAGTTCGTCCTGTACAGACTTAATCTCCACAGGATCTTCAATGTTTAGTGTTTCTCGGACTGCCTTAATAAGGTGTCCCAGTTGTCCATAGAAAAAGAATCTGGTGGTCGTTTTTTTGTTCTTGCTATCTAACTGTTCTTCTCTCCTCGCTTGGTAGGAACGGAAGCCCTGTCTTGGTCTGAATCCTCTCCTCCGGATTTGGTTAGAGGGTTTTGAACCTTTTAGGAGGAATTCCTTCAGAAAAGAGGCGATGCACTGGTTTTTTTTACTTCGGATTTGAACATGGATCTCATCTCGTCCATGAAGACGCTTTTGCTCCCGCATTATGCTGTCAGGCAGTCTCTGCAGACGGTTTTTTTATAGGATTCTGGAATTTTATTAAACACATATGCATCCTGCGGATGGAATGGGAAGGTTTTAGAGCTTAGACTGTCTTCCTTCTTTTTCCTCTTTTTATCCTCTTTTCTTCTCTTTGTCTTTTCTCTCCTACCATGGAGAAGAAACAAGAGAAGCATAGGGATGTATATATATACACGGGGCCCCCCCTCCCGAACCACCCTCCAGACCCCTTACTTACGATAATCTGAGGAAGGGGAACTGGGTCCATGCTTGCCTGTGGACAGGGAGGAGGTAGAGGTGTAAGTGGAGTGTAAGTGGAGCGGTGGTACAGCTAAATGATCAGTCATCTGTGTTTTTCACTAACCTGTGCTTGAACACTTAGATCTGCATAAATCACCTGCGGATTCTCAAAGCAAGAGAAGGTCTCTAGTAGACTCTCTGCCTTTTAAAACTCAAACCGCTCCACGCATCCTGACTCCCGACGCCAATGACGAGCGTCACTTCCGGTGGCGCGCGGACCGGAAGTCGCATCGGCCAGTGGAACGCAAAACCGGAAGTCGTCATCACAAAACCGGAAGTCGTCATCGGAGGCCTGTGAACGCGCTGCGCACTCACCATCGGGAGCCGAACATTGTGGTGCTGCCGTGGCATCAACGCAGGACCGCGGGATCACACCAATACCTCCCCATTTAGATGTCAGCCGGAAGGAGATCGATCGAGCCAGGAGAGAGAGGATCTTAGCACCAGTACCGCCCCTAACAGATACGATCGCCCCCTCGTCCCCCTCCACTCCCACCCCCCTAAGGAGATGAGAAGTGAGAGAGACCCTCTCTCCCCTGCCGTGTGTAGGGACGAAGAACACTGGCGAGGGATGCCGGGGAGGATGCATTTACCTCTCTTCTTCCTGTCCCTGCAGAGGTCAAGGGGTAATCCTCCAGGTGGGCCGTCATGGGGGACTCATGGAAAATAAGATATAAGAGGGGGGGAAGAGTGTTGAAAAGTTAGGATTCTTTAACAAATTTGCGCCAAGGTAAACACATCTGTTATGTAAAGTCAATAATTTTTTTTTTTTGTTCCTGAAAATGGGGAAATATAGGAATGTCCTTCTGTGAGGACCTCCAGCGATCATGGATGGACCTTGAAGGCTAATGTGTAGAAAAAATGAAAGTAAAAAAAATTCCATCAAAATCCATGAGCTATTGAGATATGACGATCCTCCAGAGAAAGACCCTGTTTATGGTCGCTATAAGGATTATCCTTAGTGAGTACACCTCCTTCATTACCTAGAAATATCCTAACATGTTTCTCACATGATTGTCTGAGGTAAATAGGTTACTATGAATACAAACCTCGCTACACAAAAACGGATTTTCCTTCGAGCAACTGCCCCACGAAACCTTCTGATACATCCTGGAACAAAGAAAAGGAATGTAAGTTATGTTCACCCTTTACAAATTGCATTTCACTTCTAATTGAAATGTTAAGTGCTAGAAAACATCCAAAAACAAAAAATTGACTTGTATGAGGATTGTATCTGGGGAAAATGGAAAAAAAAAATAAACGTTTATACGGACTGACATCTTCAGATCCCATGCTGGTGCCTCTTTGCATGATGCAGGAAGTGAAGCCAGGAAAGTCCTACCCCGGCTTCACTTTCCGATGCAGGAAGTGAAGCCAGGAAAGTCCTACCCCGGCTTCACTTTCCACAACGTCCGCTTCTGAGGGAATGAGGCTAAGGTACATATAAAGTACCTGAAAAATAAATTGACTTGTATGAGGATTGTATCTGGGGAAAATGGAAAAAAAAATAAACGTTTATATGGACTCACATCTTCAGATCCCACGCTGGTGCCTCTTTGTGTGATGCAGGAAGTGAAGCCAGGAAAGTCCTATCCCGGCTTCTGAGGGAATGAGGCTAAGGTACATATAAAGTACCTGAAAAATCATCAGCCACAAGTCCCTATGGACCGGTTATTTATTGTCCCAATTTGCCTTGATAGGGTCCCTTTAACATAAAGATGGCTGGTATCCCTGTACTTTAGTATTTAGTCAAGGAATATGATAAAAAATACATATCTACCGTATATACTCAAGTATAAGACAACCCGAGTATAAGCCGAGGCCCCTAATTTTACCACAAAATACTGGGAAAACCAATTGACTCGAGTATAAGCCGAGAGTGGGAAATGCATTGGTCACAGCCTCTGCCCAGGAAGTGGCTACTGCCCTGGTAGAATGGGCCTTAAGATTTGTAGGGGCTTCTAAGTTTTGGATAGAATAACAGTCCCGGATAGTCTGTCTAATCCAGCGGGCGATGGTGATCTTTGATGCTTTTCTTCCTCTGTTCTTGCCCTGGAACTGAAGAAACAAGTTTGAGTCTTTCCGCCAGTTATTAGTTGTTTCGAGATAGTGTAACACTATTCTTCTCACGTCTAAAGTATGCCATTTAGCTTCTCCCGAGGTTTTTGGTTTTTGGCAAAAGGAGGGGAGAATAATTTCCTGGCTACGATGGAAATCTGTAGTTACTTTGGGTAGGAAATTTGGATCAAGCATCAGGGATATTCTATCATCCGTAATTTTAAGGTAAGGTTCATTAATGGAGAGTGCCTGGATTTCTCCTAACCTTCTAGCAGTTGTTATAGCAACAAGAAAGGCAGTTTTAAGGGTGATATTTTTTATGTTAGCGTCCTCTAGAGGCTCGAAGGGCCCCTGTATAAGGCCATTCAGGACTATTGATAAGTCCCAGGGAGGAGTCCTGACAGCACATTTAGGACTTAGTCTAGAGGATGCTCTAAGGAATCGTCTTACCCACCTATGGTCAGCCAGAGAGACGTCAAAGAAAACGCTGAGGGCTGAGACTTGGACCTTTAGTGTGCTGGTCCTTAGGCCTTTGGTCAGTCCTGCTTGAAGAAACTCCAATATCTGCTGTATGTTAGGAGAAGACAGATTAGGAATTTCAGGATGGCAAAAGGATACAAATCTTTTCCAAATTTTGTGGTAGATTGCTGAAGTAACTGGCTTCCTACTTGCCTGTAATGTTGCAATGACTTCTTCTGAGAGACCTTTAGCTTTCAGCATTTGTTTCTCAGGATCCAGGCTGATAGATGGAGTGATTCTGGATTTGGATGATGAACGGACCCCTGGTATAGGAGATCCTTCCTTAGAGGGAGAATAACTGGTTCTTCCAGGGCCAAGTTCTTCAGTGCTGGAAACCAACTTCTTTTTGGCCAGAAGGGAACTATCAGGATAATTCTGAGATCTTCTTGTCTTATTTTTTGTACTGTTCTTGAGATCAGAGGAAGTGGAGGGAAGGCATAGGCCAGTCTTGAGTGCCAACTGTGGCAGAAGGCGTCTAGAAGATAGTCTGGGGTATTCTTCTGTAGGGAGAAGTAATGGTCTGCTTTTTTGTTTTCTCTGGTGGCAAATAGATCTATTTGTGGTACTCCCCATTTCTGGGTTAACTGGAAGAAGATTTCCTTGTTTAGGCACCACTCGTGGGGATCCAGAGTGTATCGGCTTAGGAAATCTGCCTCTTTGTTTTCTGACCCCTTTAGATGGGTTGCCGTCAGAGACAGAACATTTTCTTCCGCCCAGAGAAAGATCTTCCTTGATATTTTTTGGAGAGATGCTGATTGTGTGCCCCCCTGGCGTCTGAGATAGGCGACTGTGGTCGTGTTGTCCGATAATATTTTTAGGTTTTTTCCTTGTACTTGATCCGAGCAGGCCTTCAGGGTTTCCCAGACTGCCTTCAATTCTTTGTAATTTGATGATCTGCTTATCTCTGACTGGGACCACTGACCTTGAATCAGTTTCCCCGGAAGTTTCGCTCCCCAACCTGTCTTGCTTGCATCTGTTAGGATTGATGTAACTGGCCAATTGTTCCATTTTAGGCCCTTGGAGAGGTTTTCCACTGTCTTCCACCAATTTAGTGAACTTTTTACCCATAAGGGAATGTTGGTTTTTCTTTCCAGGTGGTTTAGATTTTTGTCCCAGGACGAGAGAATCCAAATTTGAAGATCTCTTGTGTGACTTTGAGCCCAGGGGACAGCAGCTATACAGGATGTAAGAAGGCCCAGGAGTTTCATAGCTTCCCGGATTGAGCACTTCTGTTTGGTTTGGAACAGAGATACCTGTAGGGTGAGATTTTTGATCTTCTCTTCTGGGAGAATTGAGTGTTGATGTACTGAGTCCAACAATATTCCCAGAAATTTTTGCTTGGTACTTGGCTGGAGGTTTGATTTTTCGAAATTTATAATCCAACCTAGGCTTTTTAGGATTGCCAATGTCATGTCTCTCTGGGATAACAAGGTTTCTTCTGAGCCTGAGATTAGGAGGAGATCGTCCAAGTAAGGAATCAGTAGTATGTTTCTTTGTCTCAGAACTGCTACCACCTCTGCCATAATTTTTGTGAATAGTCTGGGAGCTGAGGAGATCCCGAATGGTAGAGCTCTGAATTGGAAGTGTCTTACCTGGTTTTCCGGGGACCGGATGGCAAATCTCAGGAATTTTTGAGAGATGGGATGGATTGGGACGTGGTAATACGCGTCCTTTAAGTCTATGGTGCAAAGAGCTGCCCCTTTGGGGATCAATGGTGTTGTGGATTTTAGGGACTCCATTTTGAATCTTCTGTATTTGATATGGGTATTCAGACTCTTTAAGTTTATGATCATCCTGTAGGCTCCATTCGGTTTCTGAACCAAGAAGAGGGGGGAGTAGAACCCTTTCCTCTGATGGTGGGGAGGTACAGGAGAAATGACATTTTTGAGTAATAGGGACTGAACCTCTTCCCACATGAGTAGAAGCATTTGTTGAGAAGATGTCTTTGTTGTCACAAATGTTTGAGGGGGAGGGGTATTCAATTCGATCTTGTAGCCATCGCGTATGACTTGTAGGATCCAGGCATTCTTTATGCTTTGCTCCCACTGAGAGGGGAAAAGAGCTAGTCTTCCCCCCACCCTGGCGTCATTGCTTTCTGGCAGGGTTGGGTGTTCTGGAAGGAACTGTAACCTCTACCTCTACCTCCTTTGGTATAGCTCCATCTGCCTTGTTTTCCTTTCCCACGATAGGATGGAGCTTTGTCGCGGGAATCACGAAAGGAATGCCTTTTCTGTCTAGGTTCTGGAAAGCCTTTTTTCCTATCTGCAGCTTTCTCCAGGATCGTATCCAGTTCCGGACCAAATAGGAATTCGCCGGAAAAGGGTATGCCACATAGGTTAGATTTAGAACGGAAGTCACCCGACCACTGCTTGAGCCAGAGGGCTCTGCGGGCAACGTTAGAGAGAGCTCCTTCTTTGGCGGAAAACCTGACGCATTCCCCTGAAGCATCTGCGATGAAGGTAGTTGCTAGTTTTAGCAGTGGCAAAGACTCCAGAAGCTTCTCTCTCGAGGTTCCGCCAATAATTTGGTTTTCTAACCCATTTAGCCAGCAGGTCATTGTCCTGGCGATAGATGTGGTTGCGACATTTGCCTTCAGATTTAGCATTGCCGATTCCCAGGTCTTTTTTAAGACGCTGTCAGATTTGCGATCCATGGGGTCTTTAAGTTGGGTCGCATCCTCAAAGGGGAGATCGGTCTTCTTAACCATCTTGGTAATCTGGATATCCACCTTTGGGATTGAATTCCAGTATTTTGACTTCTCCTCGTCGAATACGAGTCTGTTTCTGAAATCCCTGGTCACTGATAGCCGTTTCTCTGGATCTTTCCACTCTTCCCGGATAAGGTCTTCTAGTACATTATTAACTGGGAATACCCTCTTCTTTTTTGCTCTTAAGCAACCAAAGAGTTCGTCCTGTACAGACTTAATCTCCACAGGATCTTCAATGTTTAGTGTTTCTCGGACTGCCTTTAATAAGGTGTCCAAGTTGTCCATAGAAAAAAGGAATCTGGTGTCGTTTTTTTGTTCTTGGCTATCTAACTGTTCTTCCTCGCCTCCTTGGTAGGAACAGGAAGCCCTGTCTTGGTCTGAATCCATCTCCTCCGGATTTGGTTCAGAGGGTTTGAACCTTTTAGGAGGAATTCCTTCAGAAAAGAGGGATGCAACTGTGTTTTTTACTTCGGATTTGAACATGGATCTCATCTCGTCCATGAAGGACGCTTTTTCTTCCCGCATTATGCTGTCAAGGCAGTCTCTGCATAGCGGTTTTTTATAGGATTCTGGAAGTTTATTAAAACACATATTGCATCTGCGAGATGGAAGGGTTTTAGTCTTAGACTTGTCTTCCTTCTTTTCCTCTTTTTTATCCTCTTTCTTCTCTTTGTCTTTTCTCTCCTACATGTGAGAAGAAGACAAGAGGAAGCATAGGGGATGTATATATATATACAGGGCCCCCCCTCCACGAACCACCCTCCAGACCCCTTACTTACAGATATCTGAGGAAGGGGAACTGGGTCCATGCTTGCCTGTGGACAGGGGAGGAGGTAGAGGTGTAAGTGGAGGTGTAAGTGGAGCGGTGGTACAGATAAATGATCAGTCATCGTGTGTTTCACTAACCTGTCTGTGACACACTTAGATCTGCAATAAATCACCTGCGGATATCTCAGAAGCAAGAGAAGGTCTCTAGTAGACTCTCTGCCTTTTAAACTCACCGCTCCACGCTCCTGACTCCCGAACGCCAATGACGAGCGTCACTTCCGGTGCGCGCGGACCGGAAGTCGTCATCCGGCCAGTGGAACGCAAAACCGGAAGTCGTCATCACAAAACCGGAAGTCGTCATCGGAGGCCGGTGGAACGCAGCTGCGCCTCACCATCGGGAGCCGGAACATGTGGTGCTGCCGTGGATCAACGCAGGACCGCAGGGATCACACCAATACCTCCCCATTTAGATGTCAGCCAGGAAGGAGATCGATCGAGGCCAGGAGAGGAGAGGATCTTAGCACCAGGTACCGCGCCTCATAAAGGCGTCCCCCTCCACTCCCACCCCCCTAAGGAGATGAGAAGGAGAGAGACCCTCTCTTCCCCCTGCCTGTGTAGGGACAGGAAGAACACTGGCGAGGGATGCAGGGGGAGGGACATTTAACCTCTCTTCTTCCTGTCCCTGCAGAGGTCAAGGGGTAATCCTCCAGGTGGGCCGTCATGGGGGACGTCATGGAAAATAAGATATAAAGGAGGGGGGGAAGAGTGTTGAAAAGTTAGGATTCATTTAACAAAATTTGCGCCAAGGTAAGCACATCTGTATGTAAAGTCAATAATTTTTTTTTTTTTGTCCTGAAAATGGGGAAATATTAGGATATTCTTTTGTGAGGACCTCCAGTGATCATGGATGGACCTTGAAGCAAGGCTATGGTTGCAGAAAAAATGAAAAGTAAAAAAAATTCCATCAAAATCCATGAGCTATTGAGATAATGACAGATCCTCCAGAGAAAGACCCCGTTTATGGTCGCTATAGAGGATTATCCTTAGTGAGTACACCTCCTTCATTACCTAGAAATATCCTAACAATGTTTCTCACATGTATTGTCTGAGGTAATAAGGTTACTATGAATACAATACCTCGCTACACGGATTTTCCTTCGAGCAACTGCCCCACGAAACCTTCTGATACTATCCTGAGACAAAGAAAAGGAATGTAAGTTATGTTCACCCTTTACAAATTGCATTTCACTTCTAATTGAAATGTTAAGTGCTAGAAAAACATCCAAAAAAGTACTCCCCCCCCCATTACACAGGTAGTCAGGGATGCACAGAAATAGAAATTGATTATGTATTAGGCATATAAACTACTGAGGACTGATACATACGATGACAGGTGAACAATGGGATAGGTCAATAAGAGGTAATAAATTCCGGGTCTCCTGTACGACAGTCTATTGGAGCCGTGCCCCAGTTTATTTACAAACCTTAAATAAAAACCCTTTACTAAAGGTTTGTGAATAAACAGGGGCACGGCTCCATTGGACTGTGGTGTGGGAGACCAGGAATGCCGGATGAGGCATGTAATGTGTGTTTTTTTTTTTTGTTTTTTTTTTTTAGAGCCCTCACCAGCCCACCTGCAAAGTAAAAATAGTTGGACAACCCCTTTAACAGTAATTGAATTCAACTCTTCTAACCTTTGTGCTGGCTTTGACTCTGGGGAACATTATATACTCTTTCTTGGCATCAAGGGCTTGGTAAATCAGGAAAGCGCTATTAATATGACGAGGTTTGCCTTCAGTCCACTCTTCACAATTATAGGCTTCTACACGGACACCAACCTCCACACTACAATAAAGCAGGAAACCATTATGATTTTTTTTTTTGATTACTACATGTTAGTATTCATAGTTTTTCTAGTACAGGCGGTCCCCTACTTAACACCTGACTTACATACGACCCCTAGTTACAAACGGACCTCTTGATTTTGTTAATCTACTGTACTTTAGTCCTAGGCTACAATAAACAGCAGTAACAGTTATCCCAGGTGTCTATAATTAAGATTTGTTTATCCTGGTTCTTATGACAAACCAACATTTGTAAAATCCAATTGTCACAGAGACCAAAAAATTTTTGACTGGGGTTACAATAATATAGTATACGGTTCCAACTTGCATACAAACTCAACTTAAGAACAAACCTCAACTTAAGAACAAGTCCTGTATGTAACCCGGGGACTGCCTGTACAAATAAAATGCTCTGATGTTTTTGATTTTGCAATGTGGCAGCATTTCACACAACTTTTTTCAATCTGATTTTTTTTTTTTTTTTTTATTGTTGTGCGTCATCAGGGCAATTATTATTTTTTTTTTATTAGAGTAGAATATGGCACCTGGACCTCAATCCAATGACAATGTGGTGAATACACATCTACCACAATAAATATTGCTTTATGATATTTTACAACTAAAACGAAGAACCTTTGTTCAGCTCAACCAGGTAAAGAAATGAAAGTTATGGATGGGACATGGACTAGAGCAGTGATGGCGAACCTTTTAGAGCCTGAGTGCCCAAACTTCAAACAACCTCCCCTCAACATGGTTCATCTAGATCCCCGTAAAATTGGCGGAATTTATTCTGTGGCCCCCCCCACGGCACTCCTAACCTTCAGGGCCAGAAAAGTAGCAGCACACCAATATGTAACCCAACCAACCCGTTCGCCCCGGTATCCCAAACGTGGAGTATTGCCACATGAGGCCTTCGACAGCGCAGCGTGAGCTTACCTGTCCACAGACACGGGTACGAACACAGGTCGGACATCGGGAACCACAACACAGCACACTCCAATCAGGTGTCTTAACAGTATATGGCAATATAGCACGACAACCCGAAACATCCGACACAAGGTCACGCGCCGCAGGGGGCCTCCCCCTCAACACTCTAACGATAAGACCTCCCGCAGCCTTGGCTCATCCATCCGTCCTTCAGTCGCCCCCCACCCCCTTCCACGCCGTCCGGAGGCAATGACCACGCACGTCTGTCCCGACTAGTCACTGGCCATCCCCCTTTCAACCCTCACAGTCCACATCCGCAAACTATCCGGAACATTGACTCCCGCCACCCGCCCCTCCACTCCATCGGCATGTCCCGCAGCCTCCCCTCACTCACGAATTCCCGCCAGCCTCCCTCTCACCACGGAATGCCCCCGCGCCTCCCCTCACTCACGGAATGTCCCAGCCAACACAGGGCTCTTCGACATGTAAAAAAAATAGTTTTGGCACTCAGTATGACTAATATCTTGCACACTGAATGTTGAGGTGAGTTGCTTGAACTTGGACATGTTAAGATTAATAACACAAGAGTGTTTTTGTTGTGTATCTGTATATTTTTTCATTTTTTGGTGTACATTTACTAAGGTTGCTTGCACCAGTTTTGTGTCAAACTTGCATGTTCTTTTATGTGCTACACTGTCTTGCACATGTGTTTAAGAGTGTCAGTGCACATGCACCCTTGTGGCGCACGCATTATTCACGTGACACAAATTTCACACTGAAATGGGTGTTCTGGTGCACAGTCGGCCATGCGCCACATTTATCAAGAAAGTCTGACAGAAGTGTTCGCACGCCCCATGTTAAAGGTGCACTAAAAAAAAATTGGTGCAGTCCTCGGAGCAGTAATGGGAGCGCCAATTCATGTCGCCATAATCTGAATCTGGTGCTCCCTGCATTATACACAGCAAACGCAAACAATATTTTTAGTAAATGTGCCCCATTGTGTATTTCATGTTCTTTATTAAGTCAATTTCATGATTACTCTAGTCCAGTGTGGCAAAACTATGGCACGTGCCAGAGGTGGCACTCTGAGAAACAAGGGAATGTTCCAGCTCACCCTCCAGCCTCTATATGTTCCGGAAACGTGCACGGACTTCACCCCGTTTGTTGGGGTAAGATTGCATATGAAAGATTCTCGACAATCCAGCAAATTCCGGAAAACTTCACGACTTTATTTGGTCAAATTCATTTTCCACAGCATTGTTTTAAAAAAATCCTTCTTAATCCAACCGTTCGAATCCTGTATCTGATACACACTGATTTAAGAACTGTTAATCCGTTCGAACCATTGATTAAGAATGGATTTTTTTTTTAAAACAATGCTGTGGGAAATATGAATTTGACCAAATAAAGTCGTGAAGTTTTCCTGGCATTTGGGCTGGATTGTCGAGAATTCTTTCATGTGGCACTACGAGCCCTTTCTGTGCACCCAGCCTTCACCCCAGAATGAAGTTTCACCAGACAGAACTCAAGAATCTGCCTGCAGAATCTTCCTACACTGATAGATGAATTGCCCTCCTCCTTTTAAACTGGGTTGGTGTCCTTGGGAGGTTGTTGAAGGATTGAAAGTTGTCAATGAACAAGGAGAAATACATTCTGTTCATTGCTGCCTGGCCATTTTTGCAATAAATTATGTGGCTTTGTCCTGTATGTAACCCGGGGACTGCCTGTACAAATAAAATGCTCTGATGTTTTTGATTTTGCAATGTGGCAGCATTTCACACAACTTTTTTCAATCTGATTTTTTTTTTTTTTTTTTTATTGTTGTGCGTCATCAGGGCAATTATTATTTTTTTTTTATTAGAGTAGAATATGGCACCTGGACCTCAATCCAATGACAATGTGGTGAATACACATCTACCACAATAAATATTGCTTTATGATATTTTACAACTAAAACGAAGAACCTTTGTTCAGCTCAACCAGGTAAAGAAATGAAAGTTATGGATGGGACATGGACTAGAGCAGTGATGGCGAACCTTTTAGAGCCTGAGTGCCCAAACTTCAAACAAAAGCCACTTATTTATTGCAAAGTGCCAGCGCAGCAATGTAAGCAGTAATGTATTTCTCCTTGTTCATTGACAACTTTCAATCCTTCAACCTCCCAAGGACACCAACCCAGTTAAAAGGAGGAGGGCAAATTCATCTATCAGTGTAGGAAGATTCTGCAGGCAGATTCTTGAGTTCTGCCTGGTGAACTTCATTCTGGGGTGAAGGCCTGGGTGCCCACAGAAAGGGCTCAGAGTGCCACATGAAAAGAATTCTCGACAATCCAGCCAAATGCCAGGAAAACTTCACGACTTTATTTGGTCAAATTCATATTTCCACAGCATTGTTTTAAAAAAAAATCCCTTCTTAATCCAATGCGTTTCGAACGGATTAACCGTTCTTAATCATGGTGTATCAGATACCGTTCGAAACGCGTTGGATTAAGAAGGGATTTTTTTAAAAAACAATGCTGTGGAAATATGAATTTGACCAAATAAAGTCGTGAAGTTTTCCTGGAATTTGGCTGGATTGTCGAGAATTCTTTTCATATGCAATCTTACCCCAACAAACGGGGTGAAGTCCGTGCCGTTTCCGGAACATATAGAGGCTGGAGGTGAGCTGGAACATTCCCCTTGTTTCTCAGAGTGCCACCTCTGGCACCCGTGCCATAGTTTTGCCACCACTGGACTAGAGTAATCAATGTAATTGACTTAATAAAGAACATGAAATACACAATGGGGCACATTTACTAAAAATATTGTTTGCCGTTTGCCTGTGTATAATGCAGGGAGCACCAGATTCAGATTATGGCGACATGAATCTGGCGCTCCCATTACTGCTCCGAGAGACTGCACCAATTTTTTTTTTAGTGCACCTTTAACATGGGGCGTGCGACACACTTCTGTCAGACTTTCCTTGATAAATGTGGCGCATGGCCCGACTGTGCACCAGAACACCCATTTCAGTGATGAAATTTGTGTCACGTGAATAATGCAGCTGCGCCACAGAAGGGTTGCATGTGACACTGACACTTCTTAAACACATGTGCAAGCAGTTAGCACATAAAAGAACATGCAAAGTTTGACACAAAACTGGTGCAAGCACCTTAGTAAATGTACACCAAAATGAAAAATATACAGTACACAAAAACACTCTTGTGTTTATTTAATCTTTGAACATGTCCAAGTTCAAAGCACTCACCTAACATTCAGTTGTGCAGATAATTAGCATACTGAGTGCCAAAACTATTTTTTTTTACATGTCGAAGAGCCCTGTGTTGGCTGCGGGACATTCCGTGAGTGAGGGGAGGCTGCGGGACATTCCGTGATATGTCCCCAGCGCCTCCCCCTCACTACGGTAATGTCCCACGCAGCCCTTCACCCACTCACGGGAATGTCCCGCAGCCTACCCCTCACTCACGGAATGTCCCGTTCCATCCTCCGTCTCACTCACGGAATGTCCCGCAAGCCCAACACAGGCTCTTCGACATGTAAAAAAAAATAGTTTGGCACAGTATGCTAATATCTGCACACTGAATGTTAGGTGAGTTGCTGAACTTGGACATTTCAAAGATTAAATAACACAAGAGTGTTTTTGTGTTACTGTTATTTTTTCATTTTGTTGTTACATTTACTAGTGTTCTTGCACCAGTTTTGTGTCAAACTTGCATGTTCTTTTATGTGTCTAACTGCTGCACATGTGTTTAGAAGTGTCAGTGTCACATGCAACCCTTCTGTGGCGCAGCTGCATATTCACGTGACACACAATTTCATCACTGAATTGGGTGTTCTGGTGCACAGTCGGGCCATGCGCCACATTTATCAAGGAACAGTCTGACAGAAGTGTTGTCGCACGCCCCATGTTAAAGGTGCACTAAAAAAAATTGGTGCAGTCTCTCGGAGCAGTAATGGGAGCGCCAGATTCATGTCGCCATAATCTGAATCTGGTGCTCCCTGCATTATACACAGCAAACGCCAAACAATATTTTTAGTAAATGTGCCCCATTGTGTATTTCATGTCTTTATTAGTCATATTACATATTGATCTCTAGTCCGTGTGTGCAAAACTATGGCACGGGTGCCAGAGGTGGCACTCTGAGAAACAAGGGGAAGTTCCAGCTCACCTCCAGCCTCTATATGTTCCGGAAACGGCACGGGACTTCACCCCGTTTGTTGGGGTAAGATTGCATATGAAAAGATTCTCGACAATCCAGCAAATTGCCGGAAAACTTCACGACTTTATTTGGTCAAATTCATTTTCCAAGCATTGTTTTAAAAAACGCCCTTCTTAATCCATACGCGTTCGAACGCTGTATCTGATACACCATGTATTAAGAACGGTTAATCCGTTCGAACGCATTGGATAAGAAGGATTTTCTTTTAAAACAATGCTGTGGGAAATATGAATTTGACCAAATAAGTCGTGAATTGTTCCTGGCATTGTGGCTGGATTCGACGAGATTCTTTCATGGGCACTCTGAGCCCTTTCTGGGGCACCCAGGCCTTCACCCCAGATATGAAGTCACCAGAGCAGAACTCAAGAATCTGCCTGCAGAATCTTCCTACACACTGATAGATGAATTTGCCCTCCTCCTTTTAACTGGGTTGTGCCTTGGGAGGTTGAAGGATTGAAGTTGTCAATGAACAAGGAGAAATACATTCTGCTTACATTGCTGCGCTGGCACTTTGCAATAAATAAGTGGCTTTTGTTTGAAGTTTGGGCACTCAGGCTCTAAAAGGTTCGCCATCAGCTGCTCTAGTCCATGTCCCATCCATAACTTTCATTTCTTACCTGGTTGAGCTGAACAAAGGTTCTTCGTTTTAGTTGTATAAATATCCTAAAGCAATATTTATTGTGGTATATGTATTCACCACATTGTCATTGGATTGAGGTCCAGGTGCCATATTCTACTCTAAAATAAAAAAAATAAAATTGCCGTAGGACGCACAACAATAAAAAAAAAAAAAAAAATCAGATTGAAAAAAGTTGTGTGAAATGCTGCACACTTGCAAATCAAAACATCAGAGCATTTTTATTTGTACAGGCAGTCCCCGGGTTACATACAGGACTGTTCTTAATTTGAGGTTTGTTCTTAAGTTGAGTTTGTATGCAAGTTGAACGCGTATAACTATATTATTGTAACCCCATGTCAAAAATTTTTTGGTCTCTGTGACTTGGATTTTACAAATGTTTGTTTGTCATAAGAACCAGGATAAACAAATCTTAATTAAGACACTGGGATAACTGTTACTGCTGTTTATTTGAGCTAGGACTAAAGTACAGTAATTAACAAATCAAGGGTCCGTTTGTAACTAGGGGTCGTATGTAAGTCAGGTGTTAGTAGGGGCCGCCTGTACTAGAAAAACCTATGAATACTAACATGTAGTAATCAAAAAAAAAAATCATAATGGTCCTGCTTTATTGTAGTGTGGAGGTTGGTGTCCGTGTAGAAGCCTATAATTGTGGAAGAGTGGACTGAAGGCAAACCTCGTCATATTAATAGCGCTTTCCTGATTTCCAAGCCTCTTGATGCCAAGAAAGAGTATATAATTTGCCTCCCAGAGTCAAAGCCAGCACAAAGGTTAGAAGAGTTGAATTCAATTACTGTTAAAGGGGTTGTCCAACTATTTTTACTTTGCGAGGTGGCTGGTGAGGGCTCTAAAAAAAAAAAACAAAAAAAAAAACACACATACTACCTCATGCCGCATTCTGGTCTCCCACACCACAGTCCAATGGAGCCGTGCCCCTGTTTATTCACAAACCTTTAGTAAAGGGTTTTTTATTAGGTTTAAATAAACTGGGCACGGCTCCAATAGACTGTCTTACAGGAGACCCGGGAATTTATACCTCTTATTGACCTATCCCATTCGTTCACCTGTCATCGTATGTATCAGTCCCCAGTAGTTTATATGCCTAATACATAATCAATTTCTATTTCTGTGCATCCCTGACTACCTGTGTAATGGGGGGGGGGTGGTACTTTTTTTGGATGTTTTTTCTAGCACTTACATTTCAATTAGAAGTGAAATGCAATTGTAAAGGGTGAACATAACTTACATTCTTTTCTTTGTCTCGCAGGATAGTATCAGAAGGTTTCGTGGCAGGTTGCTCGAAGGAAAATCCGTGTAGCGAGGTATTGTATCATAGTAACCTTATAACCTCAGACAATACATGTGAGAAACATTGGAGAATTTCTCTAGGTAATAGAGGAGGTGTACTCACTAAGGATAATCCTCTATAGCGACCATAAACAGGTTCTTTCTCTGGAGGATCTGTCTTATCTCAAGCTCATGGATTTTGATGGAATTTTTTTTACTTTCATTTTTTCTACACCTAGCCTTCAAGTCCATCCATGATCACTGAGGTCTCTCACAGAAGACATCCCTATTATTTCTCCAATTTTCAGACCAAAAAAAAAAAAAATTATTGACTTTACATACAGATGTGAGCTACCATTGGTGGCGCAATTTTGGTTAAATGAATCCAACTTTTCAACACTCTTCCCCCCTCCTTTATATCTTATTTTCCATGACGTCCCCCGGCATGACGCGCCCACCTGGAGATTACCTATCCCGTTGACCTCTGCAGGACAGGAAGAAGAGAGGTTAAATGTCCCCCCCCTGCAATCCCCTCGCCAGTGTTCTTCCTGTCCCTACACAGGCAGGGGAAGAGAGGGTCTCCTCTCTTCTCATCTCCTTAGGGGGTGTGGAGTGGAGGGGGACGCCTTTATGAGGCGCGGTACCTGTGCTAAGATCACTCTCCTCTCCTGGCCTCGATCGATTCTCCTTCCTGGCTGAAATCTAAATGGGGGGTTATTGGTGTGATCCCTGCGGTCCTGCGTTGATCCACGTGCAGCACCACATGTTCCGGCCTCCCGAGGTGAGGGTGGCGCTGCGTTCCACCGGCCTCCCCGATGACGACTTCCGGTTTTGTGATGACACTTCCGGTTTTGCGTTCCACTGGCCGGGATGACGACTTCCGGCCCGCGCGCCACCGGAAGTGACGCTCGTCTTGGCGTCGGGAGTCAGGAGCGTGGAGCGTGTGTAGTTTAAAAGCAGAGAGTCTCTGAGACTTCTCTTTGCTCTTCTGAGATATCCGCAGTGTATTATTGCAGATCTAAGTGTGTCACAGACAGGTTATGTAAACACACGTATGACTGATCAGTTTCTGTACCACCGCTCCACTACACCTCCACTTACACTCTATACCTCCTCCCTGTCCGACAAGGCTAGCATGACCACCAGTTCCCTCTTCCTCAGATATCTGTAATAGGGGTCTGGAGGTGGTTCGTGGAGGGGGGGCCCTGTATATTATATATACACTCCCCTATGCTTCCTCTTGTCTTCTTCTCACAGTAGGAGAGAAAGAGACAAGGAGAGAAGAGGATAAAAAAGGTAAAAGAAGGAAGACAAGTCTAAGACTAAAACCTCCCATCTCGCAGATGCAATATGTGTTTTATACTATAAACTTCCAGAACACTCCTAAAAAACCGCTATGCAGAGACTCGCTGACAGCTATACGTCGGAAGAAAAAGCGTCCTTCATGGACGAGATGAGATCCATGTTCAAAGCCGAAGTAAAAAACAACAGTTGCAATCCCTCTTTTCTGAAGGAATTCCTCCTAAAAGGTCACAAACCTGAACCAAATCCGGAGGGATGGATTCAGACCAAGACAGGGCTTCCTGTTCTCTACCAAGGAGGCGAGGAAGAACAGTTAGATAGCCAAGAACCAAAAAACGACACCACTTCCTTTTTATGGACAACTTGGACACCATTATTAAAGGCAGTCCGAGAAACACTAAACATTGAAATCCTGTGGAGATTAATTCTTTACAGGACGAACTCTTTGGTTGCTTAAGAGCAAAAAAGAAGAGGGTATTCCCGATTAATAATGTACTAGAAGACTCTTACCGGGAAAGTGGAAGATCCAGAGAAACGCTATCAGTGACCAGGGATTTCAGGAACAGACTCGTATTCGACGAGGAGAAGTCAAAATACTGGAATTCAATCCCAAAGGTGGATATCCAGATTACCGAATGTTAAGAAGACCGATCTCCCCTTTGGAGATGCGACCCAACTTAAAAACCCCATGTGCTGCGCAAATTCGACAGGTCTATAAAAAGACTGGAATCGGCAATGCTAAATCTGAACGGCAATGTCGCACCACATCTATCGTCGCCAGGACAATGACCTGCTGGCTAAATGGGTTAGAAAACAAACTAATTATTGGCGGAACCTCGAGAGAGAAGCTTCTGGAGTGCTTTGCCACTGCTAAAACTAGCACTACTCTCATCGCAGATGCTTTCAGGGGAATGCGTCAGGTTTCCGCCAAGTAAGGAGCTCTCTCTAACGTTGCCCGCAGGAGCCCTCTGGCTCAACAGTTGGTCGGGTGCTTCCGTTCTAAATCTAAACCTAAGTGGCATACACCTTTTCCGGCGAATTCCTATTTGGTCCGGAACTGGATACGCATCCTGGAGAAGCTGCAGATAGAAAAGAAGGCTTTCGAGAACCTAGACGAAAAGGCATTCCTTCGTGATTGCCCGCGACAAAGCTCCATCCTATCGTGGGAAAGGAACAAGGCACGATGAGACCTATACCAGAAGAGTAGAGGTGAGAGTTACAGTTCCTTCCAGAACACCCAACCCTGCCAGAAAGCAATGACGCCGGGTGGGGGGAAGACTAGCTCTTTCCCTCTCTCAGTGGAGGCAAAGCATAAGAATGCCTGGATCCTACAAGTCATACGCTGTGGCTACAAGATGCATTGAATACCCTCCCCTCAAACATTTGTGACAACAAAGACATCTTATCATCAACAATGCTTCTACTCATGTGGGAGAGGTTCAGTCCTCTATTACTCAAAATGTCATTTCTCCTGTACCTCCCCACCATCAGATAAGGGATAATGGTTCTACTCCCCCTCTTCTTCGTTGCAGAAACCGAATGGAGCCTACAGGATGATCATAAACTTAAAGGAGTCTGAATACGCCATATCAAATACAGAAGATTCAAAATGGAGTCCCTAAAATTCCGCAACACATTGATGCCCCAAGGCGCTCTCTTGCACCATAGACTTAAAGACGCGGTATTACCACTGCCCAATCCATCCCATCTCTCAAAATTCCTAGAGATTGCCATCCGTCCCCGGATAACACCAGTGAAGACACTTCCACTTTCAGAGCTCTTACCATTCGTGCAGATCTCTCCAGCTGGCCTCAGACTATCACAAAATTAATATGGCATGAGGGTGGTATGCTATTTCTGACGACTAAGAAACATACTACGATTCCTTACTTGGACTATCTCCTTCCTAATCTATGTGCATGAAGTAAACCTGTTATCCGCCAGAAGACATGAACATTGGTCAATCCTAACAAAGCTGGTTGGGTATTATAATTTACGAAAATCATCACCTCCAAGCCAAGTAACCAAAGCAAAAATTTCTGGGATATATTGTTTGGCTCATACATCAAGCACTCATTCTCCATGAAGAGTAATAGTCAAAATCTCACACTCTAGTCAGTATCTCTGTTCCAAACCAACAGAAGTTCTCAACTCCTGAACGTATTAACCTCCTGGCCTTCACATCCTGTATACTGCTTCCCCCTGGGCTGCAAGTCACACAAGAGTATCTTCAAATTTGGTCTTCTCCGCTCGTTCCTGGGACAAAATCTATAAACCACTCTCGGAAGAAAACCAACATTCCCCTATGGTAAAAAGTTTCGATACTAAATTGGTGGAAGACAGTGGAAAACCTCTTCCAAGGGCTAAAATGGAACACAATTGGCCATTACTTCCAATGCCTAACAGGATCGGCAGCAAGACAGTTTTTGGGAGCTAAATTCCGGGAAACTGATTCAGGTCAGATGGTCCCAGTCAGTAGATAAGTCAATCATCAAATTACAAAGATATTGACGGCAGTCTGCGGACAACCCTGAAGTGCCTGTGCGGCATGCAAGTCAATGAAAAACCTACAATTATCGGACCAACACGACCTACAGTCGCCTATCTCAGACGCCAGTGGGGGCACAACAATCAGCATCTCTCCAAAAAGTATCAAGAGATCTTCTCTTGCGGAAGAAAATGTCTGTCTACTGACGGCCAAACCCATCTAAAGGGGTCAAAAACAAAGAGGGCAATTTCCTAGCGCTATCCACTGCTGATCCCACGATACGTGGTGCCTCACAACAAGGAAATCTTCTCCAGCTTAACCCGAAATGGGGATACCCCCACAAATAGTCTATTTGCCCCCAGAGAAAACAAAACAACATACTACCATTACGTCGCCCACAGAAGAATACCCCAGACTATGCTTCTTAACTGCCTTCTCGCCTCACAGTTGGCACTCAAGCTGGCCTTATCCTTGCTCTCCACTTCCTCCTCCGGATCTCAGATGAACGAGTAGCTAAAAATAAGACAGAAATCTTCAGAATTATCCTGATAGTTCCTCTTCTGGCCAAAAAACGTTGGTTTTTCCAGCACTGAAGACTTGGCCCTGAAGACAGTTTAATTGCTCCTCTCATCGGTAAGGATCTCTATAACCATGGTCCCTGTCTCAGTCTATCACGCAAATCAGAATCACTTCTCTTATCAGCTGGATCCTGATAAAGCAAATGCTGAAGAGCTAAGGTCTCTCAGAAAGTCATTGCTAACATTCGCAAGTTTAGGAAGCCAGTTACTTCATGCAATCTGACCCACAAAATTTGGAAAAATATTGTATCTTTGCCACTCCTGAAATTCCTTAATCTGTCTTCTCTCTAACATACACGGTCAGATTTGGAGTTTTCTTGCAAGCATGGACTGACAAAGGCCTAAGGACCAGCACACAAAGGTCCAAGTCTCAGCCCCCCCTCACGTTTCTTTGTGACGTCTTCTCTGGCTGACCATAGAGTGTAAGACGATTCCTTAAGCATCCTCTAGACTAAGTCCTAAATGTGCCGGTCAGGCACTCCTCCGCTGGACTTATTCAATAGTCCTGAATGTCTTAACAGGGGGCGCCTTCGACCTCTAGAGGCCCTTAACATAAAAAATATGATCCCGCTCCTTAAAACTCCACTTTCTTTGTATGCTATCCCAAACAACTCTAGAAGGTTAGGAGTAAATCAGGTCACTACTCCATTAATGAAACTTACCGTTAAATTAACGGATGAAGAATATCTCCGATGCTTGTCAATTTCTCTAGCCCCAAAGTAACTACAGATTTCACATCGTCAGCCTAGGAAATTTTCTCCCCCTCCATCTTTGCCAAAAACCAAAACCTCGGGAGAAGCTAAATATGGCTAGTCTTACAGACGCTGAGAAGATAGTGTTACAACTATCTCGAAAAACCCTAATAACTGGCGAAAGACTCCAACTGTGTTCTTCTTTCTCAGTTCCAGGGCCAAACTAGAGAGATAAAAGCTATCAAAATCACATCGCCCCGCTGATAGACGACGATCCGGGACTGTTATTCTATGTACTCAAAACTTAAAGCGTCCCTTACAACAGCCTGCTACCAGGCTGCGCACTCTTACCAGGCGTGCGCCTTCCGTGGGCAGAGCGATGCAGGATGCTTTCTCCTGGACCAAATCTGTAAAGCCGTCAACCTGTCCAGTTCCCAAGACTTGCGAAACATTTACAGACTGAAGACTGACTTCCTAGACCAGGACCTGTCATTTGGTATAAAAAGCTCAAATCGAGTCCCAAAAAACCTATGTATCGTTAATCCCAGCTCGGATCCAGAAGCGAGATTCCTCACCGTGTAATGATCGAGTTTCTCCTAGTTAGGTACCAGTTACAGGGCGGACGTATTTCGCGAACGACACAAAGGTCTTCTCCAGGTTTCGTTTATGTCATCTGGATCATCTAATCCCTGCATCGCTTCCATTGGTTGGTAATTTTGGTTCCCACGAACTTACTATGTATTAACTATGTTTTGGATCGTGGAACGCATAAACCACTCTGGGGCACCGTCTTGCGTTGCACATTGTTAATGGGGTAGCTCTGCGGGGAGTGGGTACTTACCTCACCTCATCTTCTCGTCCGCCTCCTGGGCAGAGGTCAGGCGGTAACCTCACTCCAGTGTCGGCCGTCATGGTGGACTAGATGGAAAACGAATTACCGGTGAGTTCCTAATTCTCCGCCTTCTCCTTCTTTCTTCTTCCTCCATCCTTATTCTCCCTCCCTTTTCTACATTTCTTTTTCCCTCCTCCGTCCTTTTCTTACCACGTTCTCACCTAATGATTCGCCATTCTGTTAAAAGTGGGTGTAGGTTTTCAAGGACTGGTATAAAGTGGCTTTCTAATCCCATTTTTTTGGTGTTTTAAAAAAATCCAGATACCACTACTTGGGGTGTTTCTCTGGTCTCTGCTTTTTTAATATATTCGCTACTTAAAATTACGGTGCTTATGGTCTTCTAGCAAATCCATCTTGTGCAACATAACCAGAATAAGTCCAATGCTCACCTATTCCTTTGTGGATAAGAGGCAACCAGGTGATTCCAATTTATATATATATTGATTGTTTCTATTATATACGATTATTGTACTTTTTTAATCAGATCCCTTGACTTAAATACTTAAGTAGGCAGTGATACTCCAGCCATCTTTATTGTTAAATGCGGACCTATCAAGGCAATTTGGGACAGAAAATAACCGGTCCGCATAGGAACTTGTGGCTGATGATTTTACAGGTACTTTATATCTACCGATTATGGCCTGGCATTCCCAGTCAGTCCGTGCACGTTGTGGAAAGTGACAGCCGGGGTAGGCAGGTTTTCCTGCTTCAACTTCCTGCATCATGCCTCAAAAGAGGACGCCAGCATGGATCTGAAGATTGTCAGTCCGTATAACGTTTTATTTTTTTTTTGTTTCCATTTTCCCCATATACAATCCTGCTACTAGCTCAATTGTGGAGACCTGATACAGGGGCGGTCCCCCTACTTAGAACACTCCGTACTTTCAGACTGTGGCCCCTACCGTTCAATCGGAACCTGCGTTGGCAAGTGTTTACTATACTTTTAACGCCTAGGCTACAATAAAAAGCTTATACGTTATTAAATGGTCTGTATTAACGCTTTATTGTTAATCGCTGTTCTTATGCAACCCCGACAGTTTTAAATCGCTAAATTGCTCACGGAGATCAAAAATATTTTTTGAGCCTGGGGTTTATAATTACATAATCTAGAGTTTCGACCTTTAAATCAAGACACACCTTTCAGAACCTATCTGTGTATTAATCATTCCCTCCAGGGACTTTCCGCTATTGGCTTAGGAATCCCAAATCTCGTAGCCTTCGCGTTCTTTAATATACAAAATTAATCTGATTGTGATTGTTTGCTTTGGTTTGTGCTCCCTAGGCCTATCTCAGACTTACAATCAATGTTGGCACGGCTGCTGTCCTTGGCCACCTATGATGATGACTGGAACACATGACGGCTAGTGCCGAAGTAAAATGTACTTTAGATGAATACAGTGTGATAAAATGTTTACAACGCTTACTATAAAAATTAGATATAGGACGCCAAGTCTCCTTATGTCTGTTTTTCTCGTGGATCGAGACGTCATGATACCTTACTTCCTCCTGTTAGTGCTGGATAGTCATTGTACATGCGCTATTGGTGGTTTTACATGCTTTATTTTTATACTCCGCCACTCTACTCTTTATCACCAAAACAAGCCTTCAATACATATATGCATTAAATACAAAATCATATCATATTCCCAATGTATGTTTAGGTCTTAAGAGTGCACCAATATATAATTGAGTCACAAAGAATAATTTTTTCAGAGCTCCAGGTGTTCATTTCATAACTTGCTGTTTTATAGTGCTTAATGATTAGTATATTACCTTTTTGTAAAGGTTTTTTGTCTTTTTGTGAAAACCTGCTTAATGGTTTTGTTGCCTTGTGATTTTTTTTAGATGTATCTTATTTTGCAAAAATGTTGCTCTCAAACCGCGAAATGCATATAATTGTCGTTAATCCTATAGTTCTCACAGGCCGCCGCTTAGTGCTACTGTACACAACCCCCCTTCTCTCTGGCAGAGGCGTTGCATACCCCGATACTAATTATAAATCTATGGATAGGGTAATGAAGCTGTTGATTTATGAGCACTAAAGGGGTGGAGAAGGAAATTGTGGAGAAAAATACTCTGCAAACGCCCTAGCTGTGGTTATCAAGGGTTTCAGAGTAGCCAGCATAGCACATCGACTGCCTCAATGGGCGGGACACCATACTAAAGTAATATTTCTACCATCAAATTCTAACATGATAACAGGGAACTATTCCATTGATCCAGGCACTGTATGTTTTCATATTTGTTATATACACGCTTCCATCTTCTTTCACATCAAAATCAAAATTTAAAATTATGCCTATGAGTCAGATAGCTCGGGGAGTGCTTACCTAGAACCTCCCTCATGCTGTAAGCTTGGCTGGAGGGTGCTGTACATATATGCAGGACACTTCTCCCCCCCCCCTCCATGCTCCCACGTGTGAAGTACGTCAACGAGGTCGGGGTAAGTCGTGGGGGGGGGGTGTGGTGGGGTTTGGGGGGGTGGTGTAACAGTCTGTGAAAC
This sequence comes from Engystomops pustulosus, assembly GCA_019512145.1. Lineage (NCBI taxonomy): Eukaryota > Metazoa > Chordata > Amphibia > Anura > Leptodactylidae > Engystomops > Engystomops pustulosus. The sequence continues at coordinate 283,820,985 of CM033641.1, read as the reverse complement.
TTACAGCTCTGAGGTGCTCTATTAACTCTCCCCCACCCCCCCAAAAGACCTTTGGTGTGCTTGTGGCATTTTTCAAGGAAAGAGGCCCATTAGATAATATAGTAAGATTACCAGATTCGACTGTGGCCTTACTAAGGGTTGTGTGTTCACTCTAGGCAGACAAGTGCAGCGTTCTGTCGGGCTACACACAGCGTGCACAGGACCTCCTGTCTGTTTCTTCTCGACTGTAAGCTCTTGTGAGCAGGGCCACTCACTCTATTGTTCATATGACTGTTTGTTCTTTGTATATGTCAATATAGTTGTATATGTCCCCCCTATTAGTTGAAGCGGCCTACGGAATGTGATGGCGCGATACATAATAAAGATTTTATTATTATTAGCTATTTTATTATTATTTAAGAATTGGCGCTCTGGTGTGTAAGCACTCAGACGTCCTTCTTGTTGTGCCAGCTGTGGTGGCGCTTCCGGATGTGACCCAAATTAGGGGGGCAGTGTTGGTCGGACGGGTCGACTGATTCTTCCACTGAACGCCGTATTTAACTTTGAAATTATGTCGAGACGCCCATGTTAGAGATGCACTACACAAAAAGATGGGATACTCTGTGAACCTGAGCGGGGAAGCGACACATTCAACTGATTTCTGGCGCACATCTTAGTGAAATCTCTGCACTGCACGCATTTACAAGCGGACATGGCACTTTATGTGGTAACTCCAGTGCCGCTGTAAGTAAATGTAAATGTGCCGCGCAGTTGTGTCTGGTGATCTGAATCCTGCCTGTTTTGATGATGTTTGGTCAGTTGTCTTGTTCTTACCGCAGACTATAATCAGGCAGCATGCTCTGCGTTCTGATCTTAAGATCAATACTGGGAACTCCACATTCTGTACAGACATAATGGTTTCTACACTGTAATAACAATAATCAGTATGAGAGTCTAAACAAATACACTGATACTGTTCAATGTTAAAAGGGGTTGGTACTTTACCCTTCATGTATTTTGTTATGTGGGGCGGGGGGGCATGTTATAAGTCTAGGTATTTACCGGTAACATCTATTACAAGCGGGCTCTTGCCCTTTCTTGCCTCCTTATGCCTTTTTTTTTTTTTCAATTTTATTATCTACAACCTTTTTGTCCTCTTCACATTGTGCCATTATATTGCTGAATATCCTAAAACATAAGCATCCAGTACTTTTTGTTTATCCCCTCCATCTTTGTACACTTTCCAGTACATGTGCACTAAGGCTGTGCATCAGGCATGTTACATTTGGACTAGTTCCAAGTTTTAAAGGTCCTGAACCTGGCCCACTCTATTTTTGCCTCAAGCAAACATAAGTCCTATGCAGCAACATCAAATCTTTCCGCTCAGGTAAGCACTGAAGATGGTATCCCATTGGACAGTCAAGTAAGGGTGCCCTATATTCAGCCTCCTGTTTGGGCCTAGCTGGAATACAAACACTTTTGTGTTGGCCTGCAGATGACCTCCTTAGAGGACACGCCAGAACACAACGACTTCTAATACTCATACTCCCCATACTCGGTCCATTACTGCTCATACTGCCATATCTAGGTTGTTTGCTTTGCTGAGTCCTACTTGCATCACGCCGGTCGACTGTAAAGGCTCCTGTCTTTACCTCATCAGTCATACATTCCCTGTCGGCTATCAAAATGGCGCACAGACGGGAGGGTATTGATCTCTCCGATGAACAATGCGCCCTGCAGGACTTGTTCATGAACTACTACACTAAGGTCCTGGCAGGGCGGATTGCTCATGGACAATAGAGATGCATGCCCCTCCAATCTTGCAGGCTATTTTATGTCAGCTAAAGTCTCTTGAGGAAAAAAAGCTGAGAAGGCTCCTTTATACATATCAGAAAGCTGTGCGAATATTTAAAGATGTATATTAATATTTTCCTGGATATCCTGCCCCTCGCATACTTATCCAGCACATGTACAAAACATGAGGTCGAAGTGACCAACCCCTTTAAATAGGACATTTCATCAGACATTCATTTAACAATACATTATTTGAACTTATTAAGCTCCTACCACCATGGGTTCCGCTACAATATAGGTAGCCAAAGACGCTGTAGCACATGCTATATTATTTCAAAATCAGTACTCTCTTCTAGTAGAGAATTGGATCCTGGTTTCTCAGGTTTACAGGGCTTTATTTTATCGACATTAAGATATGTTCCGTGTCATTTTTTTTGGCTTTCCTTTCAGAGCCGAGTATTTACACATGAGGAAAATGACATTTTAAACTCTACAAAAATCAGAAATGCATGTTCAGAGTCCGGCTAAGGCCAGCAGGGCTTGACCTGCTGCATCTGACGCTTGGGCTGAGGCCGGGCAGCTCTGGATGTCCACCTACTTGTAAGGGAAAATATTGGTAATGGGATACGCCTGCAAATCCTCTTACATATATCAGAATAATCTTGCTTGTTCCGGGTTTATCTAATATTCTACACAATGGCAACAGGCGGGCCGCACATCATGGGTGTCTATGGGACCATCGTTCAAGGAGCCCCTGTTTTCCTATCAAAAGGGTGCCCGTAGGGTTTACCAGCAACTTGACGTCACAACAAGGCCGTGTCATAGTGATGCGCTTGGGCTTAGCTGGGATGACTGTGGCTGTGGGGCTATCTAAATCCTGAGTGTGGCACGTGGCAGGGGGGGCCCGCTGTATGCGGAGTGGGCACGTGCAGGGGGGCCACGTCTGTATGCTGAGTGGTCGCACGTGCAGGGGGTGGCCGTCTTTATGCGGAGTGGGGCACGGGCAGGGGGGCCGCGGAGGCGTGGCACGTGCGGTGGCTAGGAGCGGCAGTTGGCGGCACGTGCATGGGGAGTGCCGTCTGGGATGGCGGGAGTGTGGCCGTGCAGGGGGCTGGCTTCTGATGCGGAGGGTGGGTCACACTGGTGCATCGGGGCGGGGCGTCTGTGATGCTGATGGGGTCACGTGCAGGGGGGGGGCCGTTGGAATGCGAGTGGCACCGTGCAGGGGGGGCCGTCTGGATGGCGGAGTGGTGCTAGTGCTAGGGGGGGCCTGTCTGGATGCGGAGTGGGGCTACGTGCAGGGGGGGGGCCGTTCTGGATGCGGAGTGGGCAACGTTCAGGGGGGCCGTCTGGTATGCGAGTTGGGCACGCTTGCATGCGGGGGCCGTCTGGATGCGGAGTGGGCTAACGTGCAGGGGGGGACGTCTTTGAGCGTGAGTGGGGTGCAGGGGCGCTGGACGAGGGGGCAGCCGGGGCCGTCTGGATGCGGAGTAGGGCTTACGTGCAGGGGGGGGCCGTCTAGGGTATGGCAGGAGTGGCACAGGGGGGTCGCCGTCTGGCGAGGGCACGTGCGGGCGTGGATTGCGGAGTGGCGTGCGGGGGTCCGTCCTGGATGCAGGGCTAGGGGGGGGGGCCGTGTTGGTTTATGGCTTCAAAAATGTTTTGTTTAAATAAAAAAAATTGCATTATAATGTTTGTATCAATGTCGATGAAGAACCAGTTTGAGGGGTCCTACAAAAGATCTTTCCAGTCAGCGGGTCCGCCAAAATTCCTTAGCGGCGGCCCCTGAACTTGGGAACAACCCATCCCTCTTCATTACCATTATACTACATGGCCAGTAAATCTGAACTATGGGATCTAAGCAATCACAATGTGATGGTTACATATGGCTATGTATCTACTATCAGGAAACTCAATATAGTTCTGGCGCTTCATGTTCATGTGTGGGCCACCTACTTGGTTGTGTTGTGAGTTGCAGTCCACACAATACAACAATTGTATGCTAGATCGAGTATACGCTGCTTTTGCAGAGGTGTATAACTTATCTCTCACATTTGTTGTGTTGTGAGTTAATTCAGATCTTGATAGGCTTCCATTTGTTAAATGCCATAAATAGGCTCAACTACATGAATTTAATCTGGTGTATAAGGAGGTCGTGATAATGGGTTAATTTGCCGCGGGTCCTGAGTGTCAAGAGGCCAGATTCTTCACTTCAGAGTATCATTATAGGGCTTGGCGAGTATATCACAATATCATTTCCTTTCCCCACCACATGTAACCTGTCTGCTGCTGGTTTGTGATCTGTTCTTCTTCCCGTTTCTCTTTTATTTTCGACTGCACCTCAAATCCTTCCTTTTGTGATTGTAATATTGTGCGGTTGTAATGAATCTCTTTGCTTACTTCGCTTGGCTGGTGATGAAGATAAATATATTTACTTGACCTGCCCCCCTGTAAAGCCAAGCAAGACTAAGATTTTGTGCGTGAGTGAGGGGAGGCTGCGGGACATTCCGTGAGTGAGGGGAGGCTACTTGACAATATATGTTAAATGAGTGAGGTGCTGTGTATGTATAACCGTGTAGCTTATATGTGTATTCTGAAAGTGTAAGCTTTCACAGCGAGAGTTCAGGTATATGGGGCCCTAATCCAAAGTTTGCACCAGGGGCCCACTGGGGTCTTGTTAAACCACTGGTGCTGATACTTATGGCACTGAATGTTTAGGAGCGGTGGGGGCTACAGAAATAAAATTCTCAATGCCCAGAATCATTTGGGTGATATTTAAGGATGCAAAAAGTTGAGGTTGATGGAGAGAACAGGCAGTGCACACAATGTTTTATACCAATTCCAGAGTATCCAAGGTATAGATAAGATAGATAAAGTTGTAGTGGCACACTTGTTAAACATTACGAGACTTATCACATAACAAACATAATACCACAACTTAACAACATCTAAAACATACAAGGGATCCGCTCCCATCTATGATTATAAAAAGTTACAGTAACCGAGATGAATGAGCCTCGATTCAACTCTCCCTGAATTGTAAAAAACTTTAAGTGGCGTTTTTTTACAAGCAGAAATAATTGAACATAGTGAAGGTTTTTGATCATTTAAGATTTCACTTCCTATGAAATCCTCCTTTCTACCATCAATGGAGGCATTAAAGGAGACCTACAAAGGCAGGACACAAACTTAAAGAGGTTATTTCCCCCCAACTTGTTTAAAGTTTATGTTTAAGTTGATTTTGAGTTATCAACTACTGCAAGACAGTTCATGACCTTCACATGCCCAGGGCTTGGCACTGTACTGTGTACTATGGACTACTCTGTGGCACTTCATGATGAAATACTGTCAATTCCCATTGAACTATGCCAACTATACAGGAAATCATCAAATTATTGCAGAATCCTTGATTTACTTTGTAAAAGATAGAGGGCATAAACAATATTCCTAATCCAGGAGATCTTCATGTGAGGTCTCCAATATCTTGAATCCTCTAATATCGGTATACATTTACATTGTGGTCATTTTTGGGCTAAGGGTTGACAGCACAGCAATATTTTGGGGGAAAGCATATAACACACAGTGTTGATTTCTGTGATATGAGGAGCTGTGCACCTATGTGACATTACATGACCAGGGACTGTTTTTTTATCCACAGGTACTAAACACTGAAGCTTCCTGTTGAATGACAGCAAGCAGAGATCTAGAAAACTGAGTAATTGATACAGAAAGTACAAGCAGTCCCAGACGCAAGAACATCTGACTTGAAGACAACCCCTAGTTACAAACAGACCTCTACACCCGTGTGACCTCTGGTGAAGGATTCTGGATTGGAGTAATTTACTGTTCCTAAAACATCCCAAAATTATGAAAATCCTTTTGCATGCAATATTCACTCTTTTCTATTCTAAAGAATCAAAGGTCATCATTACCTTTTCTGAAATGTGTTATTCACAATTGCGCGAAACACCAGTCTGTCTCCTACAGTGGACGGACCTCTGAACTTGAACATATCCACAGACTTCAGGACTGCGTGTGTGCGACAAAGACGGCTGAGGAAGTAGAAGAAAAAAAAATAAGTAAAATACATGGTGAGAATATATATATATTTTAGAAGCATCAGCTGCATTGGTGTGGCTAAAGCAAGGGAGAACGCAGATATAATTTATAAAAAATATATGATATAAAATTTCTGAACAAATGATTACAAGATATTTTGTTAAATGCACAAATGATCTTAAACAGTTGCAATAAAGAGGATGCATTATTCATGGGTTGTTCTATCATTTTCCCAAACTGTGCAGGAAATCACCTTGCAGAGATGTTGGCTACAGTTTCCATCCATGCCATGATCTGCCCTCCAAACGTGTTGCCCTGATGGTTTGCATGTGGTGGAAGAACCAGTTCTATACTTTCTACACAAGTGCTGTCCGTAGAGATCTTGTTATTGTCATTTTCCCAATCTGCATCTGAAAATAAAGACATAAAATAGAAAGAAAAATTTATGTTGAACAGATTTGTATTCTATAAATGCACAGTACATATTTTATTAGATCATACATGCACACAATAGAAGAGTTGGAGTTTTCTTCACCTGGTAAACCATACGATATTGTTGACCGCCAAGATCAACTCTGATATTTTGTGTTACAATTTCTTTTTGAAGATATTCATTTGCTGTTAATACATTGTAGGGTCAGTACTTCTCTCACATGAGAAGTAAATACAGCTACAGACAATACTAGATACATTGCATCAAACTACCAGATACAGTTGGGCAAAAGTATTTAGTCAGCCACCGATTGTGCAAGTTCTCCCATTAAGAGGCCTGTGATGACAGACCTCAGTTATGAGAGACAAAATGAGAAAACAAATCCAGAAAATCACATTGTCTTATTTTTAATGAATTTAATTGCAAATTATGGTGGAATATAAGTATTTGGTTAATAACAAATGTTCATCTCACTACTTTTTTATACATCCTATGTTGGCAATGACAGAGATATTTGTACACGTGTAGTTTCTCGTTTGTTTCGGCGCTACATCCAACAAAAGTTGCAGAGCATTCGTATGGTTTAAAGGATCGTTTATTAGATACACAACGTGTTTCGGCTCCGGGCGGGAGCCTTCATCAGGTGCAGTTACCTTCACTGTACATGATCAAGGCTCCCGCCCGGAGTCGCATCAGCGGCGCTCACCCACCAGTCTCAAACAAGCCACAAACAAAGAACCACGTTCCCGTCTGCTGAGCACGTTTGTGTCTACGTGGCTTTAGTATGTGAAAATGCAGGTTGTGATGGGAAGTTGTAAAGACCATTTGCTTTCTTCCATTTTTAACACTTTCACCAACCATAAAAAGCACTGCCATCCTCCATCAGATTGTTATAGGCATCTTCATGATAAAGCCTTATACGCCTCCTCTCAGCCGCTAGACTGTACTCCAAATGATCCTGTGCCGACTGCAGCCTCACTGGTTTTAGATTAACCTGGAAAAAAAAAAAAAAAGTGACATTTGTGTCCCCGAGAATGGTAATAAAATAGACTTTGATAATTAATAACTGGTTGCATAATCCTTCCAGATTATCTCGTTTATGTGTACGGTGGTGACATCGCACTTTTAGGGTGAATTGCTCTTGGGAGGATCTTGCTTCTCAGTATAATACAAAGGGTACTAGGCTCTTATGAGGATTTGTCCTTGCGTGACTTTGTCCTATTAGCCAATCCGTTCAAAATGAGGATTTTGGTGGAAGGCTTTAACCTTACAGTGATGTTGCAGGGAATGATAGAAGTGCTGCAGTATGATTATATTCACACCAACAACAAGTGCAAATAATATAACCCATAGATGCTATAGTTTCAAAGATACAGTTGCATCCTTTTTTTTGTTCCACTAGGTGTAGCAGCCATAGCAGCTGTGATGGGGTCCCCAGTGTCAGGGGGCCCGGCACCAGACCTGCATCACTAGAGAATGGAGTATCTGCAACATTGTATACATATTATGCTGCACACTGTACTGCATAATATGTATATAACAGTGCACATCTTCCGCAGTACACAGTTGAGTCGGGGACAGTAGAACCAGGAATCTCATCTCTACTTCCTGCCGTCTACTTTCCCCCCATGTGGCCTGCGTGAAGTCAGATCTATGGCCTCCGACACCCTCCTGTGATAAAAAGACTGGCTGACAGTGAGTATATACATGTGAGTGTATGTATGTATATGCAGTATGTGTGTGCATGGTGTGCATATACCATGTGTATAGAATGTGTATGTACTATGCAGTATGTGTAGAAATTTGATGTGCATATGTTTGTGTATATACTGTACGAGAGTATAAATGTATACATGAGTGAATAAATCTGTGCGTATGAGTGTAGAACTGTATGTGTGTATATAAGAGAATAAATGTGTGTGATTGTATAAAAGTGTGTGTGTAGAAATATGTATATCATTTTAATGGGAAGGGGGGCCCCATGCAGAAGTCTGCTATGGGGCCCAGCCTTTCTTAGTTAATCCCCTTCTAAGTACAGTGGTGTTTTTATACAAAAACTTTCTTTGCTTTTTGGATACAGTCGTTTGTTTTTTTTTCCTCACGACAACAGCATGCAGCCCCTCTAATAACACTTCTGACTTGCATAACCCTGCGGACTTGTTCACGGTGTAATTGTGTCGCTGTTAATGATTACAGCTCTCGTCCTGTAGTAACACTGTGTGACTTTGAACACAAACTATAAAGCAAAGATGACCAGAAGATAGAAAACCTCAGTGACTGACCTTTACCATACTATGATAACAGGACTATCTTGTCCGTTGGGCAAAACAAAATGTAAACACAGACTTTGTGACACTAGGTAGATTGTAAGCTCCTCTGGCTACTGGGTTATTCAAGGTGCCTATGTACCGTACAATAGCTACCTAACTGCTATTCATTGCATCCTTACACAAGGCCAAGCATGTACATGTTTTACTAGAGAGGGGAGTACGCGGCTGATGGATCATGGAGAAACATGGGATAAGGTTAAATTTCTCCAAACCTGGTCCTGAATATCTACTGGAAGAAACACAGCCACCCCATAAACACAAGACGCTCATTCAGTACCATTGGATTCTTGGGTACAGGTTCACCATCCTCTAGGCTTTTCTCATAAAGACAATAGGGAGTTCTATAGTATCATTTCCAGGAACTTCAGGCTAGTTTTTTGCAAAGACAAACTGAGTGACAGAATTAAATTCACTCAAAAATATACGTAATTTCTATGTAATATTTCCCTGGTGTTTTAATGTTACATTGTCCTCCTTTACACATTTTTATTAATGGGTTTGTAAAAACACTAACAATAGCCACAGATTACTATGTGGTCCCCGTCCACCAGATCAACAAACTACATTTCTGATATTAAAACTATAGTAAAATGTAATACGTGTTGTATTAAGGGGTTAAATGTAACATCCCTTGAGATATAGTGTAATAAAGGGGTATATGGTTGTGAATCAAGGTAATTAGGTGAATCAATATAAAAACAACACACTTCTCTTAAACCCACATTTGGCTAATAGACGATATGTCAGCTCCTGAGACCAAAACATGTGAAATGAAAATGCAGCAGACAAAGAGCTCAATCCAAAGACCTGCTGTACATTAACATGTGCAGCCCCTGAAAACAGACCTGTTTATTGGTCAGATCCCATGGACTGCACACATTGCACAAATGGGAGTCCTTGCATCATACAGAAATATGACCGTTCTTCCAGTTTGTAACAGTTACAGTGCTGCTCGCCCAGCAAACAGGGAGTCCTTGCATCATTTCTGTATGATGCAAGGACTCTTATCACGTGCAATGTGTACAGTCTAAGATCGGGCACACATACGGATTCATATGCAGCCGGCTTTAGTCTGCAACAGACCTAAGATAATATTATTGCACAGATACATTTACAATGATGCCATTGCCATCCATTACCTGTACTAACTTACATAAAAACAAACTACATCGGTATTTCACATTTTTATATTTTACCTTCTTTCCTCCAAGGGGCTTCACCACATATGTGGAAAATGCTGTGCAAACGTGTTTCTGACTACTTGTAAAAGGGTCTTCGACTGCAACCTTAATGCCAACCTTCAAATAAAATAACAGAGGATTGTTGAGGAATGTAGAACATATAAGTGTCTATAAATGAATTGTGAATGACAGACACTGACTAAAGTGAAGTAGAATTAGGAAAAAAAAAATTTTGAAATAAAAAGTAAAAGATAGAGCAATGTGCACACCTCACATCTGATTTTAAATCAAATTTTTAAAATAAAAACTCAATAAAAAGGGCAAGTTTACCTCCATGCTTGTGTTAAACGCTCTGTTCACTTTTGCTCTAATGCAAATTTGTTGTCCAATCCTAGAGGGAAGAGCGAATTCAGACATTGTGGTTAAAAGCAGAGAATATTCCAGGCAGAAAAGAACATAATATTATAGATCTAAAGTAAATATTTGCACACTTGGTAACAATAGTGTTATTGGTTAAATTAACTAAACCGATTATTCATTAAAGGGGTTGTCCACTTTCAGCAAATAATTGGTATTTGAGTAATGAAAAGTCATAGTTTTCCAATATACTTTCTATAGGACTTCCTCACAGTTAATAACAATAATTCTTTATTTATATAGCGCCTACAGATTACACAGCTCTGCACAAAGCATGTCAAACTGGTCACTGCCATGGGGCTGCCATGGGGCTCACAATCTAATCAACCTACCAGTATGTTTTGGAGTGTGGGAGGAAACCGGAGTACCCGGAGGAAACCCACGCAAACACGGAGAGAACATACAACCTCTTTGCAGATGTTGACCTGGGACTAGAACCCAGGTCCCCAGCGGTGCAATGCAGAAGTGCTACCCACTAAGCCACTGTGCCGCCCCAGTTTTCGAGATCTCCGCTTGCTGTCCTTCAGCAGGAAGCTTCATTGTTTATTTCTTGTTGATAAAACCTGTCCCACTGTCAAGTGATGTCACACAGGTGCACGACTTGTTATATAATAAACAACTCTGATTACTCTCTGTGAAGCCACCAAGCAATGCACCTGTGTGACATTGCATGACAAGTTTTAAAATTATGAATACAATGAAGTTAACATTTGAATGGCAGCAAGCAGAGATCTAGAAAACCTTGATGAAGAAATATTTATTGGAAAACTGTATAACTTTTCATTACACAAACAAGATCAATTATTTGCTTAAAGTGGACAACCCCTTTAAACACGAATAGTCGCTATACCTTACACCCTGGGTTCAGCTTAAGGTGTTTTACTTTATCCACCTGGGTCCCTGGTATTTTGAAAGTAAGTACATTTTTGCCCAAATTTAGATTTTTGACTGAAAAAGCAATAACTTAATCCCATGTCAATTGGGTAAACTAAATAAAACTGGCATTATAGTGCAAAATACATTTCAATTCGGGAGTATACAATTAAATTGTAATAAGTGGAAACATGGGACTTGTATCTGGGCCTAAGAGTTTAGTTACAGAAGGTACATTGAAGGAAGGGGCTCTCAAAGATAGATAGGACCCAGACATATTCGGATACACCTCATCCAGGACAGCAGGGGTATCCTATAATAAAGCTATTCTAACCCAGACGGGTCCATCCAAATCAGTCATTGTACATTACACTGACAGGTAAGTGGTCAGAAGATGACACAAAAAATCTAACAAAGATCAAACCAAATGAACCCATGAGAGACCACACGAGCTAAAGACCCTGCGAACATTTCATGTAATTGGCCTAGATAGTTCCTGGCGACGACACTCCCCGCTACGCTGCACAATCCATCTTAATAAACCAAAGGCTTTTGTGCTAGAAATGTCCCTGAACATCCATTGAAATCATTTACTTATTCCTGTTCCCATCCATTTCAAGTATTCATTTAGCTTGTAACCCAGAACAATTCCTGTCAGGAAGATAGAGAAGGTTCTTGTGCTGAAAATAGGCCACAGCTCGGAGAGGCCAGAGAGAAGGTTTCTGCTCTCCCCTGCCAGGGTCCTATAATCCTGCAGAAGGAGAACCAATGGCAGGAGGGGTGGAGGCTTCATATGATCTCCTAATAAAATTCCTGACAGCATCATGGAGTCTGACAACTAAATATAGACAATAATGACAGCATGGGAAAACCACAGGACTGCTCCCTGCGACAGTATCACCTTAAGGCCATCTTGTACTTTAATACCTGGAAAGTAAAGGACCTCTACTTATGAGACTAATTCTAGTATAACAGGAGCCAGGTCTAGCAAAGGTGAAAAATTACTCAAACTCTAGCAGATATTGGAGGCTCTCCTAGTGTAATATTTAGAATGGCCATTTTCACCCATTTTCATCAGTTATAAAGAACCAATGTCAGGTGTGGGGACTAACCAGAGAATAGGTGTAAACGGAAGGATTTGCATTTATGTTATGGCTCATAATAACTGATGCACAGAAATAATGGAAAGCTTCACTTTACACAAAAATAATAATTTTTATTGCTATAGTGTCACAAAATCTGGCAATTGAGGTGTGACCAGACCAGTCTGCCCTGATAACATCTGCTCCGATACTGCCTATCGTTTCTTCATATTCTCCATTGAATTATGCTATTTTAGTCATGACCTATGTGTGTACTGGATAAACATTAAGCAGTGCGTCTGTGTATACAGATGCTCCCGAAAATGGTAAAAAAAGCCAGTCCAGATCACCACCCTGTGAATGTGCTATGGAAAAGAGGCTGAATATTGGGATTAACTGCATTTAAATTGATCTTTTTTAAGTGTATTTGTGCTCTTAAAAATGTTCAGACCTCATAAATTAAAGGTCATTGCTTGATATGGCAGGAGAGAACATCTAGTCCAGTGATGGCAAACCTTGTAGAGACCGAGTGCCCAAACTACAACAAAGACCCGCTTATTTATCGCAAAGTGCCAACACAGAAATGTAATTTGTGATTTATACTCCCTTCTCTGTCACAGTTTTCATTGATACCAGCACCTGAGGACACCAATAAAGCAGAAAATAGTCCCAGGTACAGCTGTCACTTTAAAATAGCTCTGTGCACAGCAAGTCCTGGGCTGTCTGTGACTGCAGGAAGATACATGGAGTCATCTCTGGTGATGGCCTGAGTGCCCACAGAAAGGGCTCTGAGTGCCACCTCTGGCACCAGTGCCATAGGTTAGCCATCACTGATCTAGTCCTTGGCCTATAATAAATATGTAACTATTGCGGTGCAGAGGTCCATTTGCATACTACAAAAGGACTGGTAAGTCCTTGGTACAGTGACAGAATGGTTTAGCATCCCTATACTATGACAGTCCAGTATGTATTCAGAGTTGGCTCTTCTATCGTTGTGCTGCATTATCCAATAAAACATGTGCTATACATCATTCTTGTTATGCTGTCACTTGTTGTTACAGTTTATTAGCTCTTTTGTGACGTCACTGTGTGGATGATCCATGTGCTCAATCATGATTGAGTAATAGTTCTTTCCTACTCTCCATTTACTGACATTAGGAGAATTATGACATCACTTTGTATATAATGTGGGCAATGGGAATTATCCTTCCTTTTGATCGGTCATGGTTTTATATTGCCATGCCTATTATCCTGATTCATAGTATCTCTGTATTGTGACATCACTACCTCAATGGATTGAGTTTCCCACAAGATACTAGTCTGAATATTTGTTAAAGATTGCGCCCTTTAGAAAAACTTTTGGACGTACATTTCATTAACTCCTCAGAAGCCGGTCTTGGTACCATGCAACTAGATTGTCTTCTGCTGGACCTCTGGATTCCAGTATAAAATTTACATCTGGGTCCACAAAAGGATCTGAGGGTCCAGTCCAAAACACAGCTGGTGTTTTCCATGTCTGAGCATATGACCGAGCACACTAGCTGGATGCACATCTACTTGGTGATGTTATACTGTCCATGAGACAGGTGTTTGACATTTATCTTTCCCCCCTAGGATGAACCTTGATCAGTAATAAACAGTTAATGGCAACTGGCAGGATTATAGACACAGTGTTCTGATCTAAGAGGAAACGTTAGGTCCAGTACCTGGCCGTCTCTTCAATCTGTATGTCATCCACAGATGCAGTCACACAGGCCATACCGGCATGCCTCTCCGCTAGAAAAGACAGCAGACATTGGGGATCACTTACAGCAAATTCGGGAGAACAGTCACAATAATCACAAGGCAAAATAAACTATTTATTAACTCACTACTTATTAGTCCATTCTTATTCAAGGTCAACCTCAGTTATAAGGGTTAGCCAAGCAAATTTCTTTCCTTTAGCATTCGCCTTTCTGTTAGAAGAGTCACTATTTGGGAACCTGGTCTACCTGGTAGTCTCCTCCTGAGTGCCATTGATTAGTCGAATGTGTCAGCAACAAAGACCAAGGACAAACACTCAACTGGAGGCCATGCCAAATTTAGAAGGAAGATGTACACTTTCCCTACTTAAGGACACCCGAATTACAGATGACCCCTAGTTAAAGACAGACCCCTCTGCCCACTGTGACCTCTGGTGAAGCTCTCTGGATGTTACTATAGTCCCAGACTGCAATGATCAGCTGTAAGAAGTCTGTAATGAAGCTTTATTGATCATCTTTGGTCCAATTACAGCAAAAAATCTTGCAACTCCAATTGTCAATGGGGCAAAAAACTTTTTTGTCCGGAACTACACTTATAAAATATACAGTTTTGACTTGGATACAAATTTAACAAACCTATGGAACCTATCTTGTACATAACCTGGGGACTGCCTGTAATTATTATTATTATTTTTTTTTAATTCATTGCATTTTTTGCCACTTTTTCAAAACTGACAAATTGCCAACTTTCCACTTTCCCACAGAAAGAGCCATAATACATCTAAAATAAAATAAATTAGGATCCTGATTAAATATATCCTATAGTTTTAAACTAGAGATTTTATGCAAACCCATTGGTCACCATGGTAACAGACTACAAATCATGTGTAGCCTGAACCAGAAATCATTTTGCTCTTCATTCATTCTCCTTTAATGGGTCCACAAGTAGAAATGGTCAGAGCACCAACACACATGACGAATTAGGTCTGTAACCCTGGAAAAACTATGAAGTCTATGAAGATGTTATCGACAAATTGATAATATGACTAATTTGTGTGATAATATACTGGCAAGCTTAGATTTAGATACAATGGACCCAATTAAGATAAAAAATACAAATTGCAAATGTATTCTTACCACTTGTAGAAGAACTCAACTTTGGAGATCTACAAGAACACACACCATGTATTACATTGACCAAATTAACTCATGTAACACGTCTTAAACACAAAAAACTGTGTTTTGACCGATTTATAGCACCAAACCCAAACCACAAGTCAATTACTAAAATACTATAGGTTGTAATATCATTCCCATTGTCCCTGCTCAGACAGTACAGAGATCCTTAGATGTCTAATGTGATAAAAATGAGACTGCTGCAGACTTTTTCTTAAGTGCAATACCAAATTCAGCCAATAGATAATAGGGGCGCTGTGTTCAGCAAGAAAAGAAACTTCTAATCTTAGACCACTACGTTAAGTTTAAGTGTATAACCAAGTCTAGAGACCCAATTCATAACTTGTTTAATATCCCCACACCTTGCAACAGGACAACACCACAAACATTTACATATCTATGAAGCTGTATAGACAAAAGTCTTACCTGCCAGACAGGCTGTGGTGTCAATCCAGGTGAGGAGCTGTCCAGCACTGAGCTCTCCACAGTGGTTGGAGTGCCAGGGGTAGACAGTGTGGCACATCTGTACCTCTCCCATCTCATAGCCAGAGGTTATGGCAGTGCCCTGTCTCCAGGGGTCACCTGCTGCATCTGCAGGGTCTCCAGAGAGCAGCATGCGGGTCACACTCACAAACTTCTGCAGGAGCTGCCTGGGAGACCTGGATCTGTGAGCAGCAAAGAGGTACAATGCCAAGTGTGCAGAGAGCAGGAGGAGTGAGGGCAGGATCAGGGTGTGTGGGCTGAGGACTGGCATGTGATCCAATAATGAGGAGGGTGTGCATGTGCCAGGAGGGTGTGCATGTGCCAGGAGGGCGCAGAGACTTGAGGAGCAGGTACTGGCAGTGCACACTTTCCAGCAGATGCCTCTCAGGTCTCAGCTGATACAAAGTACACCCTGTGCACAGCTTTGTCAGGTCACATGTGTGAACCAGAGGACCAGGGTCACAGCAGCTGACTGGCAACTTTCCCAGGTGGCATCTAGCCGCACCTTGCCTTCCCTTCTCACACCTCTCCTAATAGCTGAAGTCTTATGTCACATTAGGAATATATTGTGCAAGATTAGAGTATAATACAGACATAAAACACCAGCATAACTGCACTAGTACATTGTACTATATAATACAGAGTAATACTAAGAGTGCAGGGCTTAGTGTACTAAAGAAATCCTAAGTAGTGCATAGTATTTACCTACAACTCTGCAAGGTATGCTACATAAATCCTAAACTACAAAAGGACAATCCATATTATTCTGCAAGAATAGTAAACTGTGGAAGGGTTTATTATTCTTCATATATCTGCTGCAAAACTTACCAGGGGTGTAACTTGCGGGGGGCATCAGGTGCTCTTTATACCTGTCCAAGAGGCTTAGAGGGAGGGGGGGGGGGGCTTGCACAGACTTTGCACTGGGGTCCATCTTAAAAGGAACCTGTCCCCAGAGCTTCACAAGTAAACCTGATGACAGGTTCCTATAGCACTATGCCAACTATTGTCCATATTTTTTTTATCTAATAAGTGCAAAGATCCTATCCCCAGAAAATTTAGTTTGTAAGCCTACATGGCACACTGCCAGAAGGGCAGCAAGTCTCAAAGGGAGAGTTATGCACATGAGGCAGTGTGTGATGGCATTGGGGTGTTAACATTTTGACTACAGTGGGCAAAACTGCCAGTGCGTGGAAGCCACCATATTGGCTTTGATCGTCACTCCCAGTGAAGTCATCAGGAAGCGACGATCAGTTGGCATGACATCCAGTCTTTATAATACTGCAGGACCTGTCATTGCTGCAGATTTATAACTGTGTGCCAGTGGCACACCTTTATAGCTCTATAGTAAATTCCCTATACACTTTAGTACACTAGTATTGCAGTATATGGTAAGAGCAATGAGACTACCTATGGTTAAAGTACCCTAAAAACAGTAAAAAAAAACATTTTAAACTAAAAAAAAAAATTCTAAACACCACTTTTCCTGGAATGGATCTAAAAAAAACCAAACAAATAAAATCATAAACATGATTATGATTAGACATCACCGTGTCACAAAAGTTCTGATATTCCCCAAGTAAAACCCTGTAACAGAAAATAGCATCCAAACATCCGAAATGCCACTTTTCGCTATTTTGTTATACAAAAAAAAATTATAAAAAGTGATCAAAAGGTCATACAATCCCCAAAATGGTATCAGTAAACTCAGCTCACAAAAAAGATGGCAAGGCAAAGAAATTTTAAAAAATGCCCGCCCTCTATGCACTAGGGTTACGTTATGAAACGCAATGCTGGCGGCATGTGTGGTCGCAGCCTAACTGTAAACTAAGTGACAGTCGTACAAGGGTGCAGCGCCCATCTCTGCATATAACTAAGATCTTACACCAGAACATTCAGGGCCGCATCTGCCATAAGGCGAGATGAAAATCTTGCCTCAGGCGGCAGAAATGCGGGGTACCTGGACATGGCGGCGAAATTGCCGCTGTAATAAGTGGGCGATTCGGGCTGTCCAGTCCATTGTAACGTTACGAATCGCCCACCAGACTAAGAAATCAGCGCCCTAGTCTCTTTTAAGGACACGGGGCGAGATTTATATGGGGAGCGAGCAGCGCTTTCCGGCAGCTGCGTCGCTCCGTCCTAAGCATGACACAGGCGTCATGCCGTCATGCGCCTGTGGTCACTGTGCGGAGAGCCGCGGCACACAGAAAGTGACCGGAGTGAAGGAAGGTCTGTGAACGACCGGAGCCGCGCCGAGGGGAGCAGCCGCCTGCAGTGATTATGATTTTATTATTTTCATGTACTTTAATAAAATGTGGGGAGGTTTCATGTTATACGGGAGGGGGGGGTCTTGTAATAGGGCTAGAAAACGTTTAATACTGGGGGAGGGGGGACCTATAGATATATATGGGGCCATAATATTTTACTAAGAGGGGGGGGGATGCTATATATATTATTTGGGCCTAATAAATTTTTTATATAGTGCTAGGGTGGTGTTGTGTCTATGTATGTATTGGGGCCATCATTTATTTTATACTAGGGGTGTGGTTGCATATTTTATTTGGGGATTTGGGGCTATATTATTTAATAACGGGGGGATGCATATATATATATGGGGCCATGGCCATAATTATTTTATATGGGGGGATGCTATATATATATATATCACTAAGCTGCGG
This sequence comes from Engystomops pustulosus, assembly GCA_019512145.1. Classification (NCBI taxonomy): domain Eukaryota; kingdom Metazoa; phylum Chordata; class Amphibia; order Anura; family Leptodactylidae; genus Engystomops; species Engystomops pustulosus. The sequence continues at coordinate 283,802,761 of CM033641.1, read as the reverse complement.
GGCTGTATATGGGGTACAGTATATTACTAAGCTGGGGGTGTATATGGGATACAATATTACTAAGGCTGGAGGGGGGGGCGTATATGGGATACATATATTACTAAGCTGGGGGGGCTTGTATATGGGATACAATATATTACTAAAGGTCTGGGAGGGCTGTATATGGGATACAGTATATTACTAAGCTGGGGGGTGTATATGGGTACGTATGTATTACTACTGGGGGCTGTATATGGATACAGTTATACTAAGCTGGGGGTGATATGGGATACGTATATACTAAGCTGGGGGGATCAGATTAGTATATTACATAAGCTGGGGGGGGGCTGTATATGTGGTACCGTACATTACCAATCGCTGGGGGGATCGTTATGGGGTACAGATTTTCACTAAGCGGAGGGGATGTATAAGGGGGTACAGTAATTTTATAGTAGCTGGGGGCTGTCATATGGTGTACAGTATATTCTAGCTGGGTGGGGCTGTATGATGGGATAAACAGTTATAAGACTGGTAGGACCCGGGGACTGAGTTGGGATAGATGCGTATACTAGGCAGGGCACGGGCGGCGATCTGCAAAGTGAGACCTGTGCGTGGTGCACAGCAGCGCTCTGGCCCACTTCAGCCTACCAGAATGAAGTTGGCCACCAGGACCGACTCAAGAATTTCTTCCGCAGAATCTTCTACAAGTATTGAATTTGCCCTCCGCCCCTTCCATGTAGTTGCGTGTCCATAGGAGCTGACACAATTGAAATATTCTCAAGAAGAAAGCAACAAGGAGAAATAAATTACTGCTTAAAGAATTGCTTACTTGGTACTGGCGACTTTGCAATAAATAGTCGGCTTTTGCTTGAGTTTAGGCACTCGGAGCCGTAAAGTTTCGCCTCAATCACTGGTTATAGGGCGTACACAGTTATTGTAAGCTGAGGGCGATTGTTATAGGGAAGGATTAAACGTAATATTACTAAGCTGCGGGATGTATATTATAGGGATACAGTATATTACTAAGCTGGGGGCTGGATGTATATGGGAATACAGTATATTAACTACAGCTGTGGATGGGCGGACTGTATATGGGTACAGTTGTGAACTAAGCTGGGGCTGATATGGATACATAATTACCAAGCTGCGGAGGTTATAGGGGATGACAGTATATTACTAAGCTGGGGGACCTGTGATATGGGGAAAAACCAGTATATTACTAGGTGGAAGGGCTCGTTATATGGGATACGCTATTATATATTACTAAGCGTGGGGTGTAGATATGGGATACAGTATGTTTACTAAGTGGGAGGGATGTTATATGGGGTGAACCACGATATTATTATACTTATAGCTAGGGGGGAGATTTCGTATGGTGGGTACCGTTATTCTAAGGTGGGAGGGGTTGTATATCTGAGTTACAGGATTATACTAAAGCTGGGGGGGATTATAGTGGGGGCTACAGTAATATTAAAGTGGGAAGCTGTATATGGGATACAGTATTTACTAAGCTGGGGGGACTTGTTTATGGGATACAGTTATACTTACTAAGCTGCGGGGAGTGATATGGGGTTACAAGTATATTACTAAGCTGGGGGGGTGATTGTAGTTGGCGTACAGTTATTAATAGCTTGGGGGTGTCGCCGCTATGACTATGGGGTACAGTAATATAACTAAAGCTGGGGGGCTGTATATGGAGTTTAGGTACAGCTATATTACTAAGCGAGGAGAGGGCACTGTATATGGGGTACGTATATAATAACGCTGGGGGGGTTATATGGGATACGCAGTATATTACTAAGCTGAGGCTGTGGTATGTATGGGATTCAGTATTATAAGGGGGGGCTGTATAGTGGGATGATACAGATATACTTAACTAAGCTGGGGGGGCTGGGTATGGGATACAGTATCTACTAAGTGGGGGGCTTTATATGGGATACAGTATATTACTTAGCTGGGCGCCGCGCAGCCCATAGATACACAGTTCATATACTAGACTGGGGGCTGTATATTGGGACACAGTATATGTAGAGTGCGGGGTACCTCCAGTAATATGGGATACCGGTACCTTAAATAAAGCTGGGGGGCTGTATATGCGGACCCCACAGTAATACTAAAGCTGGGGGTATATCATTATGGATAACAGTAATTACTAACAGTGAGGAGGCTTGTATTGGGATTCAGTTATATTACTGTAAGGGGGGGCGTAATATGGGATACAGATATTCTAGCTGGGGGGCGTATATGGAATACAGTGTAGATTAATAAGCTGGGGGCTGTATATGGTGGACAGTCATATTTACTAAGTGTGGGGGGCGGGTTATATCGGTGTGATACAGTATGATGTACTAAGCTGGGGGGGCCTGATATGGGATTACCAGTATATGACTCAGCGGTGGGGCTGTATATGGGATACCAGTATATTACTAAGCTGGGGGTGTATGGGAGACAGTAATTACTAAGCTGGGGGCGGTGGTGGCGGCTAAGTGGTGTATATGGACACAGTTATACCTAAGCTGGGGGGACACAGCACACATGGAATACAGTAATTCTATGCAGGAGTGAGGCTAGTATTTGGGAGACAATGGATACAATATATTTACTTATATGGCTGGGTGGGCCTGTATTAGTGGATGAAACAATAAACTATTACTACTAAGCTGCAGGGGAGGGCTGTATATGGGGAGAAAAGAATTACTGACAGCTGGGGGAATGGGGGAGGCTTGTATATGGCTACAGTATTAGACTAAGCTGGGGGCTGTGATATGGTGGTACAGTGTTTTACAGAGAGCTCGTGGAGTTGTATGTGTGGGCTACAGGAATTAATAAGCGGGGGGCCTGGATGAGTGGTTACAGGGATATTACTAAGCTGGGGGCTGTATAATGGCGTAACAGTATATTCACTAAGTGGGAGGGCTGTATATGGGATAACAAGTATAATTACTAGAGCTGGGAGGATGTATAGGGATACAGTATATTACTAACTGGGGGGCTGTATATGGGGTACAGTAATTACTGAAGCTGGAGGGGATTGTCTATGCGATACAGTATATTACGAAGCTGGGGGGAAATGTATATGGGATACAGTTATATTACTTAAGTCTGGGGGGATGTATATGTGGGCACGATTGTATTTTAAGACGTAGGGGATGTTTGTATATGGAGTGTATATACATTTTAATGGGTGCGTGTAATAAAGAGAGCCTTTAATCTTATGAGAGCAGGATAATGAAGGGATTGGCGCATATATGGTGGGAGAAGAGCGCGGTCAGTTGTGTGTGAGGGGGTGGGTAATATTATTTAGGAGCGCACTGTTGTTATCCAGAGATCATACTGTAAGTGACTGTGTCATTTTAGGGACGCCGGGTGGACGATGCTGCACGGAGCTGAAGATATCGGTCCGTGTGTATTACTCAGCCGTGATACGTATGATTGGACCGCAACCCGGAATAAAGTTTACTGATGGAAGAGATTGGTTCATTATAACTCCGGTACTAGATTCCACAATGACTCTAGATCCTGTAAAGTGCATGTAACCAACAAAGTGATCAAGGAGCTGCCTGTAGGTTGTTTTATTGTTAGTAAAGTTAAGGATTTACTAACAGGGAGCGGTGGGGGTGGGTGTGTGTCAGGGGCAGCATTTTAATATTCGCTCAGGACAGCCAATATGCTAGACAATCGGCGCCTGAGAACATTACAGCTTACACTGAGAGGTAAGTGACATTAGGTGCATTGGACACCAATTACGACGGCCCCATTGCACCGGTTTCTATTGGGCTTTGCATTGTTACTTTAGTCACCCTTTTAGTGGACGCGGTCTGCACTAGGATCATGGCCAAATTAGGGGCGTTCCGGGTGATGCTTAGTTGGACCGGTGACCAGATTTAACACGCAAAATAGTCCGGCAGATGTTTCTTGCAATGCCCCATGTTAAGGTGAACTCAGTAGTGTGGTAGTAGTTGCAGGGAGCTGTCCAAAATGTCATGAAGGATGGTAGTGCTGCACACGATGATCACCAGAATCTGGCGCACAACGTATGCCCTAATACACACTTTAAGTGAGTAAGTGTGACCACAATTTGTACAATGTCAAACATAAATACTAAAGTGCACAAGTACTCACATACTGACACCTACAAAACTTAAGACAGTCACTTGGACTACACAGGAACCTTTGTACTTAGAATTCCTACGGTACTGGCTTGTATTTTCAGACTCCGGCATTGTCTCTAAACCTCAGGTCGATTGTATCACAATTGGAGTTTGGAATTGATGGTTGAACAACACAATGCAAATGCAAGTGGACGGGGCTCGCCCTAGGCATTTAGTCGGTTCCATTGAAACACATGCAACATGTAACGAGCTCTCAGTGTTTTGCAGGTACACAATGCAAAAGTACACCACGCGACCAGAGTAGAAGGAGGTGGCTTAGTCTTACACCAATCACATGCGTCTCGGACATGGAAATGCATATGGTATCAGGCCAAGGCCCGGTTATTCTGCCCAACATAGAAGGATGGTGCTAGATGCCAAGTGGGACTGTCCGATTCTGGCACGTGTGGTGCAGGTGTTGCTTGGTTCCCTTGCCAAATTTTAAACAAAATATACAGCAGAATCCAACAAACCTGAATATCAATTTGATCAAAAGTAACTGGATAGTTAAATGCAGTGTTTAGCACAGTGGTACCATGTAAAGGGGGGGCTACCACCTCCCAATTCAGCCACATTCAACGTTTGTGGTGCGCTTTTGAATGCATTGCAGAAACGCATTCATTGTAACATGTAACAAAACATTGCAAACGCCAGGTGTGACTGCACCCTCCGATTAAATTCAGTCTTAGGGCACATTCACACGACCATTGGGGGACGCGTATACGGCCGCAAGTTTGCAATGGGCGCACGGAGTGGTACGGTGCGGCACCGTACCGCTCTGTACACGGGGAAAAGATAGGACATGTCCCATCTTGTCCCCATGTATCTATGGAGAGGGGTCAACCCTCCTCCTCTCCATGGCGCCAAACGTATGTCCGCCCAATGGAAATACGTTCGTGAAAATACGTTCACCATTATGCAAATGAGTTTTTGAAAATAGCATGCGTTGACAGGTTTTACCAATTATCTTAATTAAAACTGGTCAAAAACTGATGCTTTTCAAAAAAACTTATGCGTTCAAAAAACGGACCTAAACAAGTTAAAAAATTGGCACATTTTTTCTGGCATACTCTAAACCAAGTGATTAGTGTGGAAAGCATTAGGCCGGCGGCACATGTGGCGTTTTGATCCCGTTTTGGGGCAATTTTTAAGCAGTCCATTAAAAAACTTATGCATTTTTCAAAACGCATCAGTTTTTTTGAAAACGCATCCATTTTTGTCAGTTTTTCCCCAATTATGAGAATTATGGTAATTCGGAAAAACAGATAAAAACAGAAAAAAACTGTTAAATAGTTAGATAGTTAAAAACGCATGCGTTTTTGTCAGTTTTTAATTGCGCAAATTCCAAAAAAACGGACAAAAACGCATGCGGTTTAAAAAAACGCACTAACTAAAAACGGCCCAAAAACGGCCTAAAAACGCCGCTTGTGTCTGCACCCTTAGGGTGATGTCACACATGGAGTTTTTAGGCCGTTTTTGGGACTTTTTAGTTTTCAGATCGTAAAAAACGCATCCATTTTTGAAAAACCCATGCGTTTTTTAATGTATTCCTTTTTTTACGATCTGAAAACTAAAAACGGCCTAAAAACGCCATGTGTGACATCACCCTAAGTCTTACAACACATGAACCATTCTACTTTACCTTTCTCCTCTCAACTGCGATGGCCTCCAGTTCATTGTATGAAATCTTGTTTTACACTTTGTGCCAGAATTAAAACCTACGTGTTGTAGGATACTGCACAATTGTATAGTAAGACAGAGCTGATGGGTGGCAGTCAAGCTGTTATTTCATCTTGGTCCTAAAACTTCACCTCAGTTACCAGAGCAGGCCATGGATGTTACAGTTGTTCTCAGACATGGCTGCAAGGTCCTGTAATGGACCACAAGGTGTCAAACCCCTTCCATCCCCTTTGCACAGACTTTATACAATAGTCATCCTATGTGGATAATGAGAAGCCACCTGTGAGAGGCGGAGAGTCACAAGACCTGACTAGGAGCAGCTACCTGTGTAGTAGGAGCCTGTAATGGTATATAGGCACTACCAGATATATACTACTACAGGTATCATATTATACCAGATTCATACATGGATTGATCTTAATACATTTTACAACATTCTTTAGATTCTTCTGTGTGAGTTTACATAAATTGAAATCAATGAGAAAATTAACAATAATGAAATACACTGTGGTAGTGTGCACCAGTACAGCCACATGTCCAAAAACTGCAGTAAGTTACAGGCTGAGGCCGTGTTCACACCATGTGTCATGTTTTTGACGCGTTTGAAAGACGCTCCTGTCCCTTTTCCATTTGAATCCATGTGTTTACCGCCCTCCGCTCTCTATGTTGCGTTTTTGCCTTTGTGTTGCATTTTTAAAGAGCACACAAACTTCTAATTGATTCTCAATGGGGCTTATTTACTAAGGGTCCGTGGTCGCACTTTCGTCAGCTTTGGCAACATTTCCGGGATTTGCGCTGCTCGGGCTGGTATTTAACTGGAGATTGTGTTCCACGCGATCGGATTGTGGAGCAGCGGCGCTGGCTTTCATGTGTCAGAAATCGGGGTCGGGCCGTCGGACGATCCGACTGATTCGGACTGAGCGCAGGATTTAACTTTCAAATTGTGTTGCAAGATCAAGCACTTAGGCCGCGGTCACACGTACCGCTAGGCGTCCGTTCATAACGCAACGCTAGCGCACAGGGGGAGGTCCTCGGCCCGAACGCACATGCGTGTCCATGGAGAAAGGAGGAAGATGGTGAACTCTGTCAGACCTGAGTGGGGAGGCAACACATGCAGGGCGCACGATTTTAGTGAATCACGGCACAGTGCATGATCGTCAGACAATGCACTTTCGTGAATTCATTAGGACCGGGTGAGTAAATGTGCCACAATATGTTTTGTGATGCGTTTTTTCATTTTACATTTTTAAAGCAGTTTACCTTAACTTTTTCATCAATGTCCCAACTTTTATGTGTTTTTCAAGGGTGCAGAAGACATTGCTTTCATCTGATCAGGATTATAAAACACATTTGCAAATGTCAGATAAATACTTGGTAGTAAGATCTGAGTTGCATAGACTTGACATGGCAGGAGGAAGTGCTGTGGCTCCGGTGCTCCTGTATATGGAACAGTAGTCTTTGCCATTGTCATGTGATTTACTTTAGAAGGATTGTAATGTTACAGCACACCTTGTCCAGAGGATTCACAATCACAACTTGTTCTTTATTACACAATGATCCTCACTATTATATTACCTGCATTATGGTTACTTGAGCTGGTGATACTATACACGGAAGGCAGTTCAAGGGGTTCCTCAGGATTGTGGCCATTAGCAGGGGCATAACTACAGTGGTAGCAGCCATAGCAGCTGCTATGGGGACCGCAGTGTCAGGGGGCCTCATCAACCTGACACACTAAAAAGTGGAGGATATAGACTATAGAGGTGAATGCTGCATCCTATCCCAGGCCTGTATAAATCTCATTTTGGTCTGACAATCATTGGACTGAACCTAGCATTTCCGTTCAGTTCTGCGATTCTTGGTTCAGTCCAGTAAATCCCACAAGTGCACTAAGTGAGTTTGTTGTTGATGGTGATATATAATCAGTTCGTATTACAGAGGAGCCAGGAAATAGAATCAACACAGTCATTACATTTCTTTGTCTGAATGCAGCCTTACACGTGGGCACAGGTTAAAGAATTGTCATCCACATGGTCCCAGTCCCAGAGTTATGTGGCATCTACTGGGAAGTGCACAGGAGGGGCTTCGAAAAGCCCCATCTAGATGTTTTGTTCTATAAACCTGCATTTCCCTGTCATTGAAACCCCATACACATGGCGAAAAATAGCCAAGCCAGGTTCACTGGGTGACGTCCAGTTCCAAAATGGAACCAGTTCTCAAGAAAGCAGCTGTGTTTTTTAAAACCCTGGGCACCCCCATACAGAAAGCATGACTTCACTCCTATTGTCTCCGTATGACCATGTTTTACTTGTATTGTCTTATTTTATTTTATGTCCCCATTGTAGAGCACTACAGATATGATGGAGCTATATAAATAAAGATTATTATGATTATTTGTTGGAGCGAAGTCGCTGATGGACAAGCGGCCTAAGACTACAGACAGGGCACATCTGCCGTGAGGCCGGGATGAAAATCCTGCCTCAAGCAGCAGGCTGTGAACCCCTGAGGGGTGCGGCAGATCTCCAGTAGTACGGACCTCCCAAATGCTATTAAGTCTGTTCTACTAGAAAATCAATAACAAATACATCTTTAAGACACCAATGTAATTGACAGAACGGTGCAGTATAGACCCTTCTGTCTGCCTGTATATACTACCTATGGGGAAGGGGATCCTGCCTGTATATACTACCTATGGGAGGCGAGGATCTGCTGTATTATCATACCTATTGTGGAAGGGGGACCGGGCCTGTATATACTACTATGGGAAGGGGATCCCTGCGTGTTATACTAGCTATAGCATAATCTGCTATTATCTAGGTGAAGGGTCCTGTCTTACTCCTGGGATCCTGCTATAGTACTACCTATGGAGGGAGGCGCAATCCTGCCTGTATATACCTACCCTATGGGGAAGAGGATCTGCCTATAATACTACCTATGGGACAGGTGGATCCTGCTGTACTATCTACCTATGGGGGAGGGGATCCTGCCCTGTACATACTTACTATTGGGGAGAGGGGGATCCGATCCCTTATCATACTACCTATGGGGGAGGGGATCATGCCTATATACTACCTCATGGGGAAGGGATGTGCTGCTGTATATACTACCATTGGAACGGGAGGATCTGCCTGTATAATACTAACCAGTGGGGAAGGGGACCGGCCGTATATACTACCTGATAGGGGAGGGGGATCCTCCTGTTTAGTATACTACTATCGATGGGAAGGAGATCCTGGGGTGACGATGGGGTCCTGCATGATATACTACCTATGGAGGCGGATCCTGCTGATTATAAATACTTATGGCGAGAAGGGGATCCATGCATCTGTACATACTACGACCTATGGGGAAAGGGGGGATGCCTCTATCCATGCCTGTACCTACTACTATGGGGGAGGGGGGGACACCTGCCTGTGACATACACCTATGGGGGAGGGGATCATGCCTGTATATTCATACCTATGGGGGAGGGGAGGGGTGTCATGCCTGTATATTGACTACCTATGGGGGGGAGGCGGGATCATGCCGGTATTATACTAACCTATGGGGGAGGGGATCATGCCTGTATATACTACCTATGGGGGAGGGGATCATGCCTGTAATACTACCTATGGGGGAGGGGATCATGCCTGTATATACTACCTATGGGGAAGGAGATCCTGCCTGTATATACTAGCTATGGGGAAGGGGATCCTGCCTGTATATACTACCTATGGGGGAGGGGGATTCCTGCCTGTATATACTACCTATGGGGGAGGGGATCCTGCCTGTATATACTACCTATGGGGGAGGGGATCCTGTCTGTACATTATACCTATGGTATGTACCTGCATGTACATATTAATTATGGGGGGATCCTTCCTGTATATACTATCTTTGAGGGGGTGTCTAGCTGTATATGCCATATCTATGGGGGGGGGCATTTTAGTTTTATCCTCAGACAGTAAAGAGGAAAGAATCAGCCCTGAGAAGACACTGTGGTCATGACAGATCCACTAAAGCCTTTGTGTACAAACAGAGGCCAATGGCATTGTTGAGGGGTGCTGGGGGTAGGAGAGAGGTAAGTAATGCCCCTGTTATCTTTCACATTTTATGACTATTTTAAGTCATTAACATTACTGTTTCCACTCACTTTTAAAAGTATATAACATTTTATCTGGCTCCTGCCAGCAAACTTTATTGAGTAATGGGGGTGTCTGTTACAAGGCTGCAATCATCATCATCATTATCTCCTCTCTGCTCTGCTAGCTCTTCCTCCCTCCTCTCTTCCTCATGTAGATGTGAACTGATCCCATGCTCCAAGCAAATCTCTGTCAGTTCATGTCTGCTTGAGGTAGGAAGGAGGAAAATCTAGCAAAGCAGTGAGGAGATAATGATAATGATGACACCAGGGACTCCGTTCCGTTTGCTGGCAGGGAGTCAGGTATGGTTTTATCAACTGTTAAAAGTGAGTGGAATTACTGCACAACCACTTTTAGTGCAACAAATTAATGAAAACAATGAGTATTTTGGACCTGAAATGCTGTGCGCCACAAATAGCCCATTTTTAGGTGGTTTTACTACTTGTTTGAGTAAGGGGCGTGGCGTCATAAGAAATAGCCAGGGAGACAAAAAAAATTCTATATTGTTATGCAACAAAGTAGACCAACTACTAGGAGGTACAATGGGACTCAATCTCCGAAAAAGGCGAACAGTCAGACAAAAGTGCGATCCGTGACCGATCACACTTTTGTCTGACTGTTCCCCTGTTTCGGAGATTGCAGGGCTATGACAGGTATTTAAGAAGTGTTTGCGCTGGGATTGAGGCGCAGCTGCACTGGCTTCCATGCGACACAAATTTGGGGGGGGGGGGGGAGCCGTCGGACGATCTGAGTGATTCGGACTGAGCGTGAGATTTAACATTCAAATGGTGTCGCAAGACAATGCACTTACATGCACCAGGAAGAAGAAGGTGAACTCTGTCGGACCTGAGCGACACATGCAGGATATCGGGCGCATAATCTTAGTGAATTGCAGCATTTCTCATCGGACAATGCACTTTCAGTAAACTCAGCGTACTGGGTAAGTAAATGTGCCCCAATGTGTTACTGGCATTCACACGACTACGTTTCATAACTTTGCTAGGAAGGGTTTACTTTGAGACCCGCTTGTAGTGGGTTAATAAAATTATCCTCTTGTTACAGAAGCACCAATAGACCTGCCATGGAAACAATACTTCTATTGATGGTTGCATGTTCTGGAGCAGAAAAGTTTTCCAGACTGTTATCTACGTACATGCACCAAGGTGACCTCTCGGATCGTAAGGAAACTTTCCACGCGGATAAGATTTCATTACCATCTCAGCCAGTGCGACATGTGAGATTATTAAATATGTTGTGTACTTTGAGATGCAAGTAAAGAGATTTACATCAGGTTGATGGGTTAAGTAATCATTACTACAGATACTATGTAATCATTGTGTGTTATGTAATAGGGCAATGACAGAACTGTACTATGACTACTGTTACTCATTGAGCCGTCTGTCTGTGATACAGACATTACAACAGTCCTGGTGCTGCGTGCACATGTGGCATATACATTGCATTTAGAAAACCAATGCAACAGCTAAGGAGAGAAGATTTGCCTAATTACATTGTTGTTAATATTTGCATTTACAAAACACAATGTTAATACAGTGGGGCTCATTTACTAAGGAGTGCGCTGCTCACTTTCGTCAGACTGTTCGCCTTTTTCAGGGATTGCACGGCTTGGACAGGTATTTAACATGTGTCTGTGCCGGGATTTTGGCTGCGCTGGCTTCCATGCGACACAAATTGGGGGAGTGCCGTCAGACGATCCGACTGATTCAGACTGAGCGCGGGATTTAACTTTCAAATTGTGCACTTAAAAGATGGTGAACTGTGTCGGACCTGAGCGGAGAAGCGACAGATACAGGATATCGGGCGTATGATCTTAGTGAATTACGGCACCGTTCATTGGAGTCTGACAATGCACTTTCGGTGAATTCCAGGGGACGAGTTAGTAAATGACCCCCAGTGTGTTTACGTTGCATCAACATTCAACTAACAAAAATCTAATGTCAATGCAATGTAATTAGGCATCTCACTCAAAATTGGGCGACCAAAAAAACAAGAAAAACTGTAGAAAAGCCATTACATGCCCCCAAAGGGTCTCAATTTCAGGTATGAGGAATCTTGAATAAGCCCTAGCATCAATAAACAGTGTCCTATAATTCGACCATCAAAGACAATAATATCGTTTTTCAAACGTTTACTTTACTTTGATATTTACATATATACATCAATCTTCACAAGAATCTTCATACATGCAGGTTTTTATGCTTATAGCATCTAGCAGATATTTAAACAGTCCTGTGAGTATAGCTACTATTCATATAGTTTGTTTAGTCACCTCATTCGGCGATCATAGCACTCAAGTGACTAAAAGTCAAAAAGTCATTTGAGGGCAACCACAAAAAATGTAACCAAAAAAACATATTGTTAAATAACCAGAGATACCAGCATGGCAAGTGTGCGTGTCTACAGTACAGTCAAAATGCTCCAACCCCACAGTAGTCAGCAGCCAAAGTGCACCCCCACAGAGCAGCCAGTAGCCAGGGTTTCCCCCCGCAGTAGCCAGATACCAGAGTGCTTCTCCCTGCACAGTAGCCAACAGCCACAGTGCCTCCCCCCCCCCCCCCACAGTAGCCAACAGCCAGAGTACCCACCTCCACAGTAGCCAGATGCCACAGCGCTCCCCAACAAGGTAGCCAACACCCAAAGTGCCTCCTTATTTGTAGAAGCCTCTACTCCTCCCCCATGTATGATTCGCTGTAGAAAAAACACCAAAAAAAACCCCTAACTTTTCCCCGCTCCCCCAAAGCGGTACTGTCCGGTGGCTGTATGCTCCAGACTTGAAACCAGCAGATGTGATGACCTCATCGGCCAGCTTCAGAGCCGGTGCATACAGCCACCGGACAGTGGAGAAGAGGAGACTGCTACCGCTTTGGGGGAGTGGGGAAAAGTGAGTATCGTAGATACCCAGATTTTGACCTGTGCTGTATACTGTTACTAGACTACACTTCATCAGCCATAAATATCTTAATAGTGATGTGCTGACCGCAGGGCCCCACACACATTAGCTGCTATGGCTGGACACAGCATGGAGTGGAACAGTTGGCTCCATGCCCTGTGTAGTTTGCGCTGTAAATTAGGACTTGACTTCCGTTCACTATAATAGGAGTATTCCACTGAAACACACGCGATGGTGAATAATCACCTAGTTTCCTATGTAAGCAAATACAAAACACCGATGCCCGTTACCGATCGCATGCAGTGGTCTGGAAATGTGTATGTCTGGAGGAGATTTCAGGGATTATAGGGTGCAAAGAGGGACTTGCTAAAGGATGATTTGGGACACTAAACCACCGGTCCATAAGCACCTCTGGATGGTTTAGTGTCCCAAATATCCCTCACGTGTTCTTTAAATCTCACATGCCATAGGTTCCATAACTGAAATTAATCCAAGTCCATACGGACTACCTTATATATTATACACAATTGGGGAAGATTTATCTAAAGTTTCTGAGGTAAAACTATTCTAGTCACCAATGGAAAGCAATCAGAGCTCAGCTATAATTTTATAAACAGCTGTGGGAAAATGAAAGCTGAGCTCTGATTGGCTGCTCTCAGACACTTTGATAAATCCCCCCCCAATAAGCGCATACATTGGTATATGTATTCCTTTAATCCAACACATGTGAATGTATGCCAAGATTAACAATGTGATAGCACAGTCTTTGTGTTGCTCAGTGCTGCCCTATCAGATATTCCAAATCCCTATTCAGTATTTCCTATCTGAAGATGACAATACAGGTGAAGGGAATGAGGTAGTTGGCACCATAACTGTCCCCCTGCAGGCGTCATACTTCTTTACTATGGATCCTAATCACCCCGTAGTGTCCCAGTAATGAGCCACAAAACATTCAGATGAGGAGTAAAGCACAATCTGTGCCGTAGATGTATAAGCTGCTCTGCTGCGGCTGCCAAGTCAATACTCTCATACCACCACAATGTAGTAAATAGCAGCTGGTGCCAAGTATTACAAGTACAAGAACACTTACATGACTCCTTTCTATTGTGACAAAACAGAAGCGGTTTTGCAAAACCAGACCGGTCTGTGTACAGAATATGACAGCAAATACTTTCACATATTAAAAAAAACAAAAAAAAACACATGCAGGTAGTAGATGGGAAAGGCCATCACAAAGAGACACATATCTACATTTAGTTGTGTTGTGGATTGAATTTATACAGCAAAAATATTTGCGCTGCGGGTCTAGAAAGTACATTATTGTGGATTCTTACTGCCAAATATTCCTCTGTTGCAGGTTGTCCACAGCAAAAAGCCTTGTACGATTTTCCTTGTCCATGGGATGTAACTGGAACTAGCTCACCTAACCTTAAGCCACCAATATGAGAATATACAGGCCACATCTATCCACCACCATCACTTTGCTAAGGCATTGCAAGCAGAATATTATAGAGCAGGATGAACTGAGCAGATAGTAAACAGTGTCCTATCTGAGGGCAGCATGTTATAGAGCAGGAGCTGAGCAGAGTGGATAGAGTCCGATGTGTATAGCATGTTATAGAGCAGAAGCTAAGCAGATATGATTTTGTATCTACAATCTGTATAGTGTGTTATAGAGCAGGAGGAGCTGAGCAGCTTGTACTATCTGCAGGCAGCATGTTATAGAGCAGCTTGTACATAGTGTCCTATCTGCAGACAGCATGTTATAGAGCAGGAGGGACTGACCAAATTGTATATAGAGTCCTATAGAGCAAGAGGAGCTGAGCTTTGTATACATAGCATCTTATCTGCGGGCAGCATGTAATAGAGCAAAAGGAGCTGAGCAGCATGCACATAGTGTCTATGCAGGCAGCATGTTATAAAGTAGAAGGAGCCAGGGGCGTAACTACATTGGTAGCAGCCGCTATGGGGCCCACAGTGTCAGGGGGCCCCATCATCCAAGCTAACACTAAAGAATGAGGATGTGCACCATTATAGATTTTGCTGTACATTGTACAGCATATGTATATAACATATATGTGATGTATGTGTGTTTGGTGTGTATATATGCTGTACGTCTGTATATGGCACTATATGCGGTGTACATGTGATGTGTATATGCTCTATATGTTGTGTGTAAAAGTGTATAAATGTGTGCGTATGAGTGAAGAACTGTATGTTTATGTATATAAATGTGTGTGTATATATATATATATATATATATGAGTGTAATATGCATATTTTAAAGTGGGAACGGGGGCCCCATTCAGAAGTCTGCTATGGGGCCCTGTCTTTCCTAGTTACGCCCATGGGAGGAGCTGAGCAAAATGTATATAAGTGTCCTATCTAAAGGCAGCATGATATAGAGCAGGAGGAACTGAGAAGATTGTGCAGTGTCCTTTCTACAAGCAGCATGTTATAGAACAGGAGGAGATCAGTAGATGGTACATAGTCTATTTGCGGTCAGTACATTATAGAGCAGGAGGAGCTGAGCAGATTACATATAGTGACTGTTATATGGTGGATCCTCTTCCTGTATCCTTCAGGGTTATTGGTTTATCACAGCAGAGGTGGCCATCAGATTCCAGTAAAAAAAAAAAAAACGCCAATCTTAATAAATTCCCCCACCGAGTAATTTGTCACAGCAGAGAACTGTCTGGTTCTACATTGCACTGGTCTAAATACCACCACACCAATACATCTCTCCCAATGTCTTAGACTTACCCTCCTCTGGGGGAGCAATTACACCAAAGTAGATCTTGTGATCCCGGCACATTGACGATGCACAGGAACTGGAAGCCGGAGCAGGGTTGGGATACTTTTTTTTTACCATGCACCTCTTCCTGGCCCCCAGGGTTTTTGCAGGAATGTTGAAAAATTGCTGTAAGTCTGACATTTGAAAAGCCAAGGTTCAAATGTAATCAAGTACGCATCTTTAATTACATTAAGTGACCTTCCACATGCCAGAATTTCAGATCTACATCAGTCAGGAGTTTGTGTACATAGCATCATATTGCACAACAATGACCTCATTGGCTCTCAGCTGACCACCCCTCCTCCTAAGCACTGCCCACATTTTAAAGGGGTGTTCCCATTTCAGAAAATTAATGTTAATTTTAGAATGATAAAAAGTTATCCAATTTTCCAATACACTTTCTGTATTAATTCCTCTGTATCAATTCTTTCTAGATCCCTGCTTGCTGTCAATCTATAGAAAGCTTCTATGTTTACCATCAGAGGACAAAAATCTGACCATGGTCACACAGGTGCACAGCTCGTTATAACACAGAGTAATCAGAGATGTGTGATATAATGAGTCGTGCACCTGTGTGACCATGGTCAGATTTCTGTCCACCGGAAGGAAACTTAGAAGCTTTCTATAGAATGACAGCAAGCAGAGTTCTATAAAACGGTAAGGAATTGATGCAGAAAGTATATTGGAAAATTGTCTAACTTTTTATAATGCAAACAATAACGTTAATTTGCTGAAATGGGAACACCCCTTTAAGTGCGGTGATTTGTTTGTACAGAAATGAGTGAATTTTCTATGCTATAAATGTGGTGTAAATAAATATGCACTGCTTCATATTAATAAGTAGATGATATATTTTAGCTTTCACTCATGGCTGCTATAGGTTTTACACTGTGATAAGAAAATTCGTTGCTTTATTTGTGTTTGTCATCATCTTTGTAATATTAACATCTCTGAATGTGGGGGGTGGGGGGTGGGGGGGATGGAGAATGTCTTCAAAGCACTAAAATAATCAAGTCCTTGTGTCATTCTTGAAGTTTTCATTTTTTATATACAAAAATTGCACCTTTACACAAGTCTCTCAAATGACATAATTGAATTTCCCAGACCCATCAGTCAGTTATTCATAGGATAACTTGTATCAAAAGCAATTTAATAAAAGCACTCGTAAGCATTTTATTCCTATCCATGATTGCAGACATTTACAAAAACCAGAACAACATTTGAGTTTACCTTAAAAAATAACTTATTAAGCAGTGATATACACAGCACAAAATAGTTCGGGGGAGAAAATGCAACAATTTAGAATTCAAAAATGTAAACGTGAAAAAAAAAAAAATAAAAAAAAAAAAAAAGATGGAACAGAAGTCTCTATGTCTCGCTACTTAAGATGGCATGTGATAATATCCTTTTACAATGTCCTGTGGGAATATATATATATTTATATATATTTATATATATGTACAGATGATAAATTGCAGTTCTGTTTAGGGCAATTTTTTTTTTTTTTTTTACATATGCCACTCTTTACAGTCGCTTGAGTTAACGCTTGGACCCACTTCTTCACAAACAGGGTAAATGGCAAGATATAGAAAAAAAAAAAAGGGGGGAGTTCATGTGACCAGGATCCTTAAGTTAAATGGCATGGTGATGAATGGTTCTCCTCAAGGGCAGATCTGTGAAGAGGGCGGACTCACTGCAGTCTTCATGACGAGACATGATGAGGAATCACACACTCATTGTCATGCTTGGGGAATACTGCAGAGACAAAACAGACAAAAGTTAGAGTCAGCAAACTGGACAATATGTTTTATACAAAGTGCTGTACTTTTTCTTTTTTTTAAACTAAGCATGGGCGGTTCCTACAGAAGTTGTACCTCCCTGGAGGAGCATCTTCTCTTCTGATACTCTGCAGAGACAATTCCCTCAGCAGGATCAAATACATTTTTTACCACTCCACAAGTCACTAGATCTGTACTCCTCTAATTATTTAAAAAAAAAAAAAAAAAAAGGAATTTTATATTTTAGTAATTCAATAGACATAATTTTTTGGCCCACGGCCAAATATAAGCATGTCTTTATAGGGATTATCTGGTATTATTGCTAAACCTTTCTTTTTTTTATTGCTTAAATTTTATCAACTCTGTGGAAGATTTTTCTATTGTTTTACCATTTTTGCTTTAAAAAAAAAATAAAAAAATAGAAAACGATCAAAATATGTTTTTACATCAGCACAATAGCAGCTCGATAGAGCCATATATGGATCTTCCCTGTTGCTTGAATTTTTTTATTGGTATAATTTTGGGATATAGTTTGCTTTTTTACAACATTTTTTATGTACTAAATCTTCTTTATTGTTAAATGGAAAAAAACAATATTGTTTACATATACAGTACATTATTATATACAGGTCAGAAGACACTTACACTCTCGCTCTGAAAGGGGTTTAAGAAGTTTCCACCCATTTCTCCGTCATCCCGGGGTGTGCCTGGCTGGTTACTCAGGCTCATGTTGTTCGGAGAGTTCTGCATGTGGGATAGAGATATTCATATTATAGACAGTAGATACTGTACATGTACAGACATTTGTGTTGTTGAAGAAAGATCATTATCACTCTACGGCAGTTTATAAGAGTAACTAATAATACATAATTACCGTATTTTACGGACTATAAAACACACCCTAGATTTAGTCACACAAAAAAAAAGGAAAAATATATTTGACACTAAGTAAAAAATTACTGTTGGCCACATACACAGCCCACACAACTCTGCTACCGGCATTCACTCACACGCAGCTCTGCTAACCCCAACCCAGTCATTCCCTCACCACTCATCTCTCTAACCACCACCCCGCATTCCCTCCCCCGCAGCTCCTTCTCCCTTCCTTCCCTCCCACACTCATCTCTCTACCTGCCGCCACCGCACGAGCTCTGCTACCACACAGCAGCTCTGCTACCGGCTTCACTCACACCAGCACTGCTACCTTTAACCAGGCCTTCACTCACACCAGCCATCTCTGCTACCGGCATTCACTCACACGCAGCTCTGCTACCGGCATTCACTCACACGCAGCTCTGCTACCTGCATTCACTCACACGCAGCTCTGCTACCGCCATTCACTCACACGCAGCTCCGCTACCGGCATTCACTCACACGTAGCTCCGCTACCGGCATTCACTCACACATAGCTCTGCTACATCCATCCATTCACTTACACAGCTCTGCTACAACCATTTGGTCACATACACACACCTCTTGTTACATTCACTCACTCAGGTCTGCTACATACATTCACCCACATAAACACACTCATCACTGCTGCATCAATTCACACACTTCTTCATACCCAGTCCCAGCTGCAACTACTCTGGCTTTCATGGCCTAACAGCATGAAAGCATTTAGGGACCTTGCAGTGATGCAGGAGGCATGTGACCAGTCCACTGATGAGGAAGGGGATCTTGCTTTTTACAGGGTATATCATTGTATCATTTCCACTTTTGAAGTCCACAGACTATTAGTCAGTAGCCCATACTATCCAAATACAAGTTTACACAACTCATGTATCATTACTTCATGTACCCCTTAGTTTGAGGCATGTACACCGAGAATTAGGAAAAGGTCATTGGTGAGTATCTGCCAACCGCAACATGAACTTACCTTGGAAATACTGTCCATGTCCCCTGAGCCTGTAGAACAAGACAGTGATGAGTAGCAATTCAAAGGTTTTTTTCCCAAATACAAAAGGTACAACATAGCACTTACCTAATGAGCCATTTATATGGTGCGGTTCCATCCCTCCTAATCCACTCATAGGACCGTCTGATCCCGGCCCCATAGGGAACTAGAATGTAAGTCAAATATAGGAGTGTTTTATTAACAATTTTACTCATTCCCTCAAGAAAGAAATACAGAAAACAAAGAATATTGTAAAAAAATTAATCCTTGGAGCGGATTACAAGAATTCTTATCTCTAATTATGGGCCAAACCTACTGCACCCCGATCCCGGCTTACATTAGGTCTGTTGGCGCCAGGAGGTACTGCATTCATTAGTGTGTACATGTTATCTCCGGAGTTTGTAGAATCTGGATGGGATGATACAAATATAAAAATAGGACACAGTCTCATTCTACAGACACGGGAGACAATAGATGGATTTGCATGAAATGTATATGCACATAAGGAAGAGAAGAAATCTACCTGCTGGACTGGGCATAATCGGTGTGCCCGGAGGTCCACCGCCACCAGGAGGACCCTGCAGAGACAAATTGGTCATACATCAGCACAATACTGAAACTATATTTTTGTGAATTGTCATCATAAATATCAAACCAAGGCAAATTGTATCATTGCACGATTACTCAACACCTAATAGATTTTGGCCTACGGAGCTCACACACCTCTGCCATGTGCAAAAGTTGAGCCTCTCAATACACTTTTTGCAATTATTGAGCTTAAATTTATGATTTAAAAAATTATGGCCTCTTTAAAGTGTGGCTGCCACAGCATACTACAACTCCCATGATCTCACAGTTCTCATAAACAGCTCTGTCCTGCTCTATTACCATAGTAACGATTTGTGTAACTGCCATCACTGTACATTACCTCACTGATATGACATCTCACCACAACACTGGCCATACTGTATGCAGTGATCTTTGAGGGTCAAATTACTTGGGGTCCCCATTTCACTAACTGATGGAGCTGCTCCATTCAATTGTATGGTCGTGTTGAAGATTAGGGAGCACACCACTCCACTCCACTGCTCTCCATCTATTACACAAACCGCTAGAACGCAGTCTTTGTGATAGTAGATGCAGTGCAGGTGACATGTTATGACACATCCGCTGGTGCCTGCTCAAAAGTGCATTGGTCTATTACGTGGTGCGGGCAGACATGTGAGGTCACCACACTTTGCCTGCACTGAAGCTCCAGTAATGAGGAAGAAGAAGAGTGAAGAAGACGTATAAAGGAACAAGCTACTGGGGGCATCTCCTGCAAGCTGGGGGGGGCTGTATTGGGAATACAGTTATATTTACTAAGCTGGGGGGCTGTTCTATGGGATTTTACACATTATCTTACTACGGTCTGGGGGATGTATATGTGGGCCATATTTTATTTAGCTGTAGGGGATTTCTGTATATGGGAGCTGTTATAATTAATTGGGTGGTGAATAACGAGGCCTTAATAAAATATATGCCAGCAGGTCTAATGAAGGGATTGTGTTATATGTGGGAGAGTGCGGTCCCGTTGTCTGGTTGTGAGGGGTATTATTATTTAGGAGGCAGTGTTTTGTTTATCCAGAGACTTCTATACTGTAATTGACTGTGGTATTTTTAGGGATCCTGGGTGAAGAATTGTGCACGGAGGCTGAAACATATCCTGTCCGTGAACCCAATAGGCAGGTGGATCCGTCATGGTACTTGGAGAACCCGGAATAGAAGGTTCTCCTGATGGAAGAGAATTGTCATCTATAAAAGGGTACTAGACATGTCCTAAATGCCTCTCAGATTCCTGTAGTCATATGTCACACACAGTGTCAGGGGAGCTGCCTGTAAAATGGTTGTTACTTCGTTAGTAAAGTTTAAGGGATTTACTTAACACGGGGGAGCGGGGTGGGGGCAACATTTTTAATTAAAAATTTCGCCTCAGGCAGGCAAATATGCTAGAATCGGCCCTGAGAACATTCAAGCTTACAACTCACACTGCAACTGTATAGTGACGCCCTATGCATTGGGACACAATTGACTAGAGGGCCCTTGCACCAGTTTTCTATTGGACTTTTTGCAATTTTCGTTAAGGCACCCTTAGTGCGCGGGTGCACTAGCTCATGCTACAAGTAGGGGGCGTTCCGATGCTTTAGTTTGGACTGTGTGCACCAGATTTAACATGCAAAGTCCGACAGACTTTTTTTGGCAAATGCCCCATGTTAAAGGTGAACCAAAAAAGTGGTGCAAAAAACTGTGGTGCACTCAGTCGTAGTATGCAAGGGAGGCTCCAATTCAGTGAAGAAACGGGCGCCAAGAATATCCATAATATCTGGCGCACTTTGTCACTATACAACCTTTGTTAGTAGTGTCCACATTATGTACAAATGCAAACAATAAATACAAAGTGCAGTACACTACTACTAACAAGCCACTGGCCTACAAACGAAACCTTTTTTTATTTACTAAATTCTCTACTTCTGGTGGTAATTTCAGTCCACATTGTTCTAAACCTCAGTGTTTATTCACCATTGCAGTTTCATTGAGGTTAAACACAATGCAAATGCACGTGGACCGGGCTCGCCCTATGCATTTAGAGTTAGTCGGTTCCATTGAAACCCATGCAACATGTACAAGCTCTCATTGGTTATGTCAGGTACAACATGCAAAACACGGGGTGGGCTCTACTCTTACCAATCCACATGCGGTTTCATGGAAATGCATATGGTATCAGGCCAAGGCGCCGGTTATTCTTCTGGCCCCAACATAGAAGGAGTGTGCTAGATGCCAAGAGTGGAACTGTCCGATTCCGCCTGTTCTGTCACGTGTGGTGCAGTGTTGCTGGTTCCCTTGCCAAAGTTTAACAAATATACAGCAGAATCCAACAAACCCTGAATATCAACAATTTGATCAAAAGTAACGATATGTTAAAGCAGCTTTTAGCAAGTGTTACCATGTAACGGGTGGGGTCTAAACGACCTCCCAATTCGAACCACATTCAACGTTTGTGGTGCGCGTTTTGAATGCATTGTGCAAAGAAACGCAATTCATTGTAACATGTAACATAAACATTGCAACAAGTGCCAGGTGTGACTGCCCCTCCGATTAGAATTAGCTTAGTAGGGCACATTCCCCGACCATTGGGGGACGCGTATAAATCCGGCCGGGCAAGTTTGCAATGGGCGCAGCGGAGGTTACTGTTCGGCAAGACCGTACCGCTCTGTACACGGGAAAAGAATAGGACATGTCCCATCTTTCCCCATGTAATCTATGGAGAGGGGTCAACCCTCCTCCTCTCCATGCGCCCAACCTATGTCGCCCAATGGAAAATCCGTCGTGAACAAATAGCGTTCACCATTATGGCAAATGGTTTTTGAAAATCTACATTCTTTGACAGGTTTTCAGAAACAATTTATCTTAATTAAAACTGTCCAAACCTGATGCTTTTCAAAAAACTTTATGCGTTCGCAGCCAAAACGGCCCTAAAACACGTTAAAAAAGTTGGCACATTTGTTCTTCCTGGCATACTCTAAACCAAGCGATTATTGGAACGTCTTAGGCCCGCGGCGGCACAATTTGGCGTTTTTGGACCCTTTTTGGGCATTTTTTAAGCAGTCCATTAAAAAACTTATGCATTTTTCATAAACGCATCAGTTTTTTTTGAAACGCAGTTCCTTTTTGGTATTGTGTCAGTTTTTTTTTTTTTCCCCCTTACTATGCGCCTTCGGTTCCTTCGTGGTCCCCCCCGCTCCCCCCCGCCACCCCCCGTTCCCTATTTAGATAGTTCAAACCCATTCTGCGTTTTTGTCAGTTTTTCCTTGCGGCAAATTCCACAAAAACGGACAAAAACGCATGCGGTTTAAACACACGCACTAAACTACAAACGGCCCCAAACCGGCCTAAAAAAACGCCGCTTGTGTCTGCAACCCCTTAGTGTGAGTGGTCACAACATGGAGTTTTTAGGCGTTTTTGGACTTTTTAATGTTTCAGATCGTAAAAACGCATCCATTTTTGAAAAACCCAGCGTTTCTTCTTACTGTATTCCTTTTTTTACATACGATCTGAAAACTAAAAACGTCCTAAAAACGCCATGTGGTGACAATCACCCTAAGTCTTACAACACATGAAGCCATCTCTTTACCTTTCTCCTCTCAACTGCGATGGCTCCATTTCCATTGTATGAAATCTGTTTTAAACACTTGGTGCCATAATTAAAACCTACGTGTGTAGGATCTGCACCAATTGTATAGTAAGACCGAGCTGATGGGTGGCAGTCAAGCTGTTATTTTCATCTTTGGTCCTAAAACTTCACCTCGTTACCAGAGCAGGCCATGGAGGTTACAGTTGTTCTCAGACATGGCTTCAAGTTCCTGTAATGGACCACAAGGTGTCAAACCCCTTCCATCGCTCTCGTTTGCACAGACTTATTTTATACAAGTCATCTATGTGGATAATGAGAAGCCACCTGTGGAGAGCGAGAGTCACCAGACCTGACTAGGAGTCAGCTAACCTGTGTATAGGAGCCTGTAATGGTATATCGGGCCACTACCAGATATATACTACTACAGGTATCATATTATAACCAGATTCATACATGGATTGATCTTAATACATTTTAAACAACAGTCTTAGATTCTTCTGTCTGCGTGAGTTTACATAAATTGGAAATCATGGAAAAATTAACAAAATAAATACACTGGTGGTGTGTGCACCAGTACAGCCACATGTCCAAAAACTGCAGTAAGTTACAACAGGCTGGGAGGCCGCGTCACACCAATTTGTCAGGTTTTTGACCGCTTGAAAGAGCTCCTGTCCCTTTTTTTCCATTTAATCCTGTGTTTACCTACCCGCCCTCCGCTCTCTATGTTGCGTTCTTTGCTTTGGGTGTGCATTTTTTTAAAGAGCACACAAACCTTCTCATTTAATATCTCAATGGGGGCTATTACTAAGGGTCCGTGGTTCGCACTTCGTCAGCTTTGGCAAACATTGTCGTCCGGATTTGCGCTGCTCGGGCGGTATTTAACTGGAATTGTGTTCCACCACGGATCTGGCTTTCATGTGTCAGAAATCGGGGTCGGGCTGGCGACATCCACTCGATTCGGACTGAGCGCATGATTTAACTTTCAATTGTGTTGTCAAGATCAGGGTCAGCACTCTTAGGCGTCGGTCACACGTCCGCTAGGCGTCCGTTCATAACGAACGCTAGCTGCACAATGGGGAGGTCCTCGGCCGAACGCACATGCGTGCCCATGAAAAGGAGAATGGTGAACTCTGTCAGACCTTAGTGGGGAGGCAACAATGCAAGGGCGCACGATTTTAGTGGTGATCACGGATGCACAGTGCATGATCTCACGACATTGCACTTTCGTGAATTCATTATGAACGGGTGAGTACATGTGCCACAAATGTTGTGTGATGCGTTTTTTCATTTTACATTTTTAAAGCATTTACCCTTTAACTTTTTTCATCAATGTCCCACACTTTTATTTGTTTTTGCAAGGTCAGAAGACAGTGTTTCAATCTGGTCAGGATTATAAAACACATTGTGCAATGTCAGTAAATACTGGTAATAAGATCTGAGTTGATAGACTGTGACATGGCAGGAGGAAGTGCTGTGGCTCCGATGCTCCTGTATATGGAACCGTAGTCTTTGCCATTGGTCATGTGATTTACTTAGAAGATTGTAATGTTACAGCACACCTGTCCAAGATTCACAAATCAAAAACAAAAAACCAAAAAAAACACAACTTGTTTTTCGTTACACCATGCTCCTCACTAGTTAGTTACTCATTATGGTTACTGAGCTGGTGATACTATACACGGAGGCAGTTCAAGGAGGGGTTCCTCAGATTGTGTGCCATTAGCAGGGCAATAACTACAGTGGTAGCAATCCATAGCAGCTGCTATGGGAACGCCGCAGTGTCAGGGGGCCCATCAACCTGACACACTCAAAAGTTGGAGGTATAGACCGTGGGGCGAACCTATGGCACTCTACGGCCGTGCCAGAGTGCACGCCGAGCCCTCGTCTGTGTGCAGGGCGCGGACCATCGTCCCCCTGGTCTGGGTCCGCCATAATATAATCATTAGAACTCCCGGCAGCATGAAAAAGCTGCCGATCGGCCGAGAGCTCCTTGATCTCTTTCACTGACGGCTGCATCAGAACCTGCCTTGCTCATTATAGCTGCCTAGAGACACCCACAGGCATGGCTACATGCCCACGCCCCCTCCCCACCCCCTCCCCCTCCCCCTTCAACAGCCCGGGAACTAGCGAAGAAAAGCGCAGAATCTTCCGGATGCTCGCGGACAGCCCGTGAGTGCAAAAGCACTTGAGGCTACAGATGCGTCATGATGGCATGGAGCTGCCTCTGTGTGGATATAGGCACACAGGGGCAGCAGGCAGGCAGCTTTGGGACACTGAACAAACTGTAGGTGCTTATTGTTTAGTGTCCCAAACGGCCCTGTAATGACACCATGTTCTTGGCCACATGATACGGCCACGCTGGGTACGCATGTGCTCCTGTTCAACTAAATCTTGTGCCCATTCGTTTGGCCAGTGACCCTGTGCGCTTGGGGTCTCACTACACGCCTCAACTGTGACCAGATGGCACAGTGCCCAGAGCCTCTGCACCAATAAGCAAACTACT
Source organism: Engystomops pustulosus (assembly GCA_019512145.1). Lineage (NCBI taxonomy): Eukaryota > Metazoa > Chordata > Amphibia > Anura > Leptodactylidae > Engystomops > Engystomops pustulosus. The sequence continues at coordinate 283,776,776 of CM033641.1, read as the reverse complement.
ATATTAGTGATATATGTATGTGGTTTGTGCCACCGACACTAGTGCTCATGTGTGTGATTGGATGGTAAATTCACCTGCCTATGATTCCATGCTAGATTTGCTGGTTCAGAGCGTGCAACAGCCCAAGACACGCCTAACATACATACACGTTTACGCAACCACTCTACACCACCAGCACCTCCCTAATTCCAAAAATCCTTACACTTTGCCCTTGATGGGGTAGTGATCTCTCTGGATGGGGGATAGCTGTCCTTCGCATGGCAAGTGGGGTAGTGATCCCTCAACTGGAATGGAGGTAGTTGGTCCTCGTCTGGATGGGGGTAGTGTTCCTCCTGGATGGGGGTAGGCTGCCTCACTGGATGGGGGTGGTACATGCTCCTCAACTCCGGACCAGATCAGGTGGTGAGCGACTCCTCACGTAGGATTGGGGCTAGTGCTTCCTCCCGGATGGGGGGTAGTGCTCCTCACTCCGGATGTGGGTATGCTCCTCACCGGATGGTGGGGTGTGTCCTCTCTGATGGGGGGTAAGTGTTCCCTCTCTGGATGGGGGTAGTGGGCCTCCCGGATGGCGGTAGTGTTCCCGTTCCCCGCCCCTCTGGATGGGGTGTAGTGATCGCCTCTCCTCGGATGGGTGGTAGTGTTCACCTGCAACTGGTACTTGGGTGGTAGTGTTGCTCTCTCGATGGATGCTGGGGTATGATCCTCCTCTGGATGGCGGTAGTGTTCCCCGCTTGGCCGCTGGGGTGTAGCTGTTCTCCCCGCTGGATGGGGGTAGTGTTCCTGCAACTGGACTGGGGTTAGTGTTTTTGTTCCGCCATTCTTCCTGGATGGGGTAGTGTTCCCCCCCCTGGATGGGGGTAGTGTTCCCGCGCTCGCGATGGGGGTATAGTGTTTGCCCGCCCTGGATGGCGGTCGTGTTTTCCGCCTCGCTGGATTGGGGTAGTGTTTCGCTCTCTGGAGGGGGGTAGTGTTTCCCCGCTGGATTATGAGGGATAGCTGTTCCTCGCGGGATGGGGGCAGGTAGTGTCCCCGCTGGATGGGGTTATTGTTCCTCGCTGGATTGGGGATAGTCGCTCCTCCTCGCTGGCTGGGGTAGTGTGTGTGCCTCTCTAGGATCGGGGAGTGTTCCTCGCTGGATGGGGGAAGTGGTCTCCCCTCGCTGGATGGGGGTCGTGTTCCTCGCTTGATGGGGTAGTGTCCCTCGCTGGAATGGGGGTAGTGTCCCTCGCTGGATGGGGGTAAGGTGTTCTTGCTCGCTGGATGGGTGGGTACAGTCGTTCTCGCCGATGGGGTTAGGTGTCCCCCGCTGTATGGTGGGGTTGTGTCCACTCCTGATGTGTTTGGGTATTTGTTCCATCGCTGATGGAGGTTAGTGATGCCTCTCTGTGATGTGGAGTGTCCCTCCGCTGGATGGGGGGCTAGTCATGCCCCGTTCACTTGAATTGGAGGTAAGTGACTCCTCACTTGGGGATGGGTGGTAAGTGCTCCTCTCTGGATGGGGGTAGCTTGTCCGCTCAACCTGGATGGGGGATAGTTCGCTCCTCACTACTGTGGATGGGGGGTAAATGCATCCCGCTGGATGGGGGTAGTGCTCCTCACTGGGGGATATGGGGAGGTGCGTCTGTCGCTCACGGGGATGGGTAGTTGTTTCCTCAACTGGATGGGGTAGTGTTCCTTCTCACTGGATGGGGGGTAGTGTTCCTCTTCTCTGGATGGGTAGTGTTATTGCCTCTCTCTGGGATGGGGGTAGTGTTCACTTCTGTGGGCTGGGTGTTTGTCCCTGCTTCGTGATCGGGTAGTGTGTTTCGCGTCACTCTCTGGACTGGGGCATGGTCCCTCTGCTGGATGAGGTGGGATAGTGGGTACGCCTCTCTGGATGTGGGCGGAGGGTCCTCACGCTGGATGGGGGTAGTGATCCTCGCTGGATGGGGGTAGGTGTTCCTCGCTGGAATTGGGTAGTGTTCCTCGCTGGAATGGGGGTAGTGTCCCTCGCTGTATTTGCTCCTGCATTGTGATATAATTAGTGATGGTTGGTCTTTCTTTAGTGGCTGTTCATTTCAGTCATTTGTGGCATTTCATCTGTACTGGTAATGGTCATCATTGTGCATTAGTTACATATGTCCCTTATAGAGTTGCGTATGGTGTGGTCATTGAGGCCTTCAATAGACGTGTTTGAGCACTTTGCGTGATACAACATGGCTCTTGGTTCTATGGATTTGTGTGAGGCACTCGGTCCTCTAAAAGGTTTCGCCATCACTGATATAGACTATAGAGGTGATGCTGCATTCCTATCCCAGGCCTGTATAAATCTCATTTGTCTGACCATTCCATTGGACCTGAACCTAGCAATTTTTTTTTTCCGTTCAGTTCTCTGCTGCTGATTCGTGTGGTTCAGTCTCAGTAATGCCACGAAGTGCACTAGAGTTGAGTTTTGGTTTGTTGATGCTCGATATATAATCAGTTCGTATTAGCAGAGGAGCCAGGAAATAGAATCCAAACACACAGTCATATAAGTTTCCTTTGTCTGAATGCTGCCTTACAAATCGCTTCGGGCCCAGGTTAAAGAATTGTCATACCACATGGTCGCCAGGTCCCAAGAGTTATGTGGCATCTACTCTGGAAATGCACACAGGAGGGCTTCAAAAGCCCCATCTAGAGTTTTGTTCACAACCCGGCCTTGCATTTCATCTCCCTGTCATTGAAAACCACCGTTACCACCGGTGGTGGCGAAAAATAGTCCAACCAGGGTCATCCTGGGTGACGGTCCAGTGTCCAAAATTGAACCAGTTCTCAAGAAAGGGCGATCTGTTGCGTGGTTTTTTAAAACCCTGGGCACCCCCTACAGAAGCATGACCTTCACGCGCCTATTGTCTTCCGTATTGTGACATGTTTTTACTTGGTATTGTCCTTATTTTATTTTATGTCCCCTGTAGGACGCACTACAGATATGATTGTGAGCGTATATAAATGAAGATTATTACTTGATTATCTTGGCTTGGAGCGAAGTTCGCTGATGACAAAGCGGCCTAAGACTACAGACAGGGCAACATCTGGCCGTTAGGCCCGGTGAAAATCCTGCCTTCAAATCAGCAGCTGTCAACCCCTGAGGGGTGCTGCAGATCTCCAGTAGCTACGGCACCTCCCAAATGCTCAATTAAGTCTGTTTCTACACTTCTCGTTCTACTAGAAAATCAATAACAAATACCTCTTTAAGACACCAATGTAATTGACAGAACTGGTTCGCAGTAATAGACCCATCTTCGTCTGCCTGTATATGGTTGCTGCCTAGGGGGCCTAAGGGGAGTCCTTCCTGTATATTACTTCCTATGCGCGAAGGGGAATACCTGCCTGTAGCTTAATACTAACCTCTGGGGGAGGGATCATGCCTGTAAACTACCTATGGCAAGTGCAGATCATGCTAGTAGGGTCAACTTACACGTGGTAAGCGGGCTATCCCTGTCCTGTATATCTGTTACCTTATTTATGGGGAAAGGGGAATCCTGCCTGTATTTACTACCTATGGGGAAGGGATCCTGCATGTATCATCCTACACTATGGGTGAGGGATCCTGGGGCCTGTATATACTCCTATGTGAGAAGGGATGATCCTGCTGTATATACTAACCTATAGGGGAAGGGGATCCTGTCTGTATATACTACCTATGGGGAAATGGGATCCTGCCTGTATATACTACCTACATGGGGAAGGTTTATCCTTGCCTGTATATACTACCTTGGGAAGGGATCCTTGCCTGTTCTACTAACTATGGGGAAGGGGATCCTGCCTGTATTCTATCTATGGGGGAAGGGGATCCGCCTGGATTACACCATATGGGGAGGGGAATCCTGCCTGTATATACTACCTATGGGAAGGGGATCCCTGTCTTATATACTACCTATGTGGAATTAGGCTCACTGCCTGTATATACAACTAACCTCCATGGGGAAGGGATCTGCTGTATATAGTATCTAATGGGGAGGGAAGGGGATCCTGCCTGTATATAACTACTATGGGGAAGGGGATCCTTGCCTGTATTTCTAACCTATGGGAAGGGGATCCTGCCTGTATATACACCTAATGGGGAAGGGAATCATGCCTGATATATACTACCTATGGGGGAGGGGATCCTGCCTGTATATACTACCCTATGGGGAAGGGGATCCTAACCTGTATATACTACTCTAATGGGGGATCGGGGATCATGCCTGTATATAACTACCTATGTGGGAATCAGGGATCCTGCCTGTATTACTACCTATGGGGAAGGGGATCCTGCCTGTAATATACTACCTATGGGGAAGGGGATCCTGCCTATACATTACTAACCTATGTGGAATTGGATCCTACCTGTATATACTACCATATGGGGGAGGTGCTCCTCATGAATATACTACCGTGGGAAGGGGATCCTGCCTGTATATACTACCTATGGGGAAGGGGATCTGCCTGTACATACTACCTATGGGAAGGGGATCCTGCCTTACATACTACCTATGGGGAGAGGGGATCCTGCCTGTACATACTATCCTATGGGTGGGGGAATCATGCCTGTATATACTACCTATGGGGGAGGGGATAAGGTCCATGTATAATCTACCTATGGGGAGGGGACATGCCTGTATATACTACCTATGGGGAGGGGGATCATGCCTGATATACTACCTATGGGGGATGGGATCATTCCCTGTAATATACTACCTATGGAGGGAGGGGATCACAGCCTTTATATACTACCTATGGGGAAGGAGCTCCTGCTGTATAACTAGCTATGGGGAAGGGGATCCTGCCTGTATATACTACCTATGGGGGAGGGGATCCTGCCTGTTATATACTACCTATGGGGGAGGGGATCCTGCCTGTATATACTAAACCTATGGGGGAGGGGATCCTGTCTGTCATTATAACCTATGGTATGTAATCTGCATGTACATATAATTAGGGGGTGATCCTATCCTGTAGTAGACTAATCTTTGGGGGCGTCTAGCTGTTAATATGCCATATCTATGGGGGGGGGGGGGGTGCCTTTTAGTTTTATCCTCAACAGTTAAAGAGGAAGAATCAGCCCTGAACGACAACTGTGGTCATACAGTCCACTAAAGCCAAAAGCCTTGGTGTACAACAGAGGCCAATGGCATTGTTGAGGGTGCTGGGGGTAGGGAGAGGAAGTAAAGCCCCTGTTATCTTTCACATTTATGACTAGTTTAATTCCATTAACATTACTGTTTCCCAACTATCACTTGAAAATATATACATTTAATCGGCTCCTGCCAGCAAAACTTTATTGATTAATTGGGGGTGTCTGTTACAAAAGGCTGCAATCATCATCATCAATTAGCTCGCTCTCTGCTCTGCTTCTCTTCCTTCCCTATCTCCTCTTTCCTCATGTAGAATGTGAACTGATCCCATGGCTCCAAGCACATCTCTGTTCGTTCATGTCTGCTTTGAGTAGGAAGGAGGAAATCTAGTCAAAGCAGTGAGTCTATAAATCATGTAATGATGACACCATGTACTCCGTTCCGTTTGCTGCAGGGAGTCAGGTATGGTTTTATATCACACTGTGTTTAAAAGTGAGTGGAATTACTGCACAACCACTTTTAGTGCAAAAATTAATGAAAACATTAGTATTTTGGACCTGACCTGCTGTGCGCTCACAAATATCGCCCATTTTTTAGGTGGTTTTTAACTACTTGTTTGAGTCAAGGGTCGGTGCTTCATAGAAATATGCCAGGGAGATCAAAAAAATTCTATATTGTTATGCAACAAAGTAAACCACCTACAGGAGTACAATGGCCCACTCTCCGAAAAAGGCGAACAGTTACAGACAAAAGTGCACGATCCGCATGACCGAATCACACTTTGTCTGCTGTTCCCCTGTTTGCGGAGATTGCAGGGCTTGAACATGTATTTAAAAAGTGTTTGCGCTGGGATTGAGGCGGCAGCGCCACGGCTTTATTTTCCTTCCATTGATTTCCAGACTGCGACAAGACAACCCACACCTTTTGTTGTTGGTTGTCTGGATCCTTCGACAGATCTGAGTGAATTCGGACTGAGCGTGAGATTTACATTCAAATGGTGCGCAAGAACAATCCCTTACATGCACACAGGAAGAATAAGGTGAACTCTGTCTGACCATGAGCGAACACAAGCAGGAACATCGTAGGCCAAATCTAGGGAATTGCAGCATTTCTCATCGGAACATTCACTTATTCAGTAAACTCACAGCGTACTGTGTACGTAAATGTGCCAAAATGTGTTTCCTAGGCAATTCCAACGACTACGTTTTCATAACTTTGGCTTAAAGGGTTTACTTTACTTTGAGAACCCACCCCTTGTAGTGGGTTTCATAAAATTAGCGCTCTTGTTCAGACAAGCACAATAGACCTGCCATGGAAACAATACTTCTATTGATGGTTGCATGTTCGGAGCCGAAAAAAATTTTCCCGGACTGTTATCTACTACTGCCACCAAGGTGACCCTCTCGGACGTAAGGAAACTTCCACGCGGATAAGATTTCATTACCACATCTCTGCCAGTGCGACATGTGAGATTATTAATAGATTGTGTATCTTGAGGATGCAGTAAGAGATTAACATCGGTTGAGAAATGGGTTTAAGTAATCATTACCTACAGATACTATGTAATCATTGTGTGTTATGTAATAGGGCAATGACGAACTGTACTAGACTACTGTTACTCATTGACCGTCTGTCTGTGAATACCGACATTACAACAGTCCCTGGTGCTTGACGTGCACATGTGGCATATACATTTGCATTTAGAAAACCAATGCACAGCCTAAGGAGAGAAGATTTCCTAATACATTGTTGTTAATATTGTCCATTTACAAAACCAAATGTTAATAATACAGTGGGGCTCTTTAATCTACGGACAGTTGCGCTGCTCACATTTTTCGTCAGACTGTTCGCCTTTTTCAGGGATTGCACGGCTTGGGACAGGTAATTTAAAACATGTGTCTGTAGCTGGGATTTTGTCTGCGCTGGTCTCCATGATGCGACACAAAATTGGGGGAGTGCCTTCAGACGATCCGATGATTCAGACTGAGCGCGGGTTTAACTTTCATTGCTGCCCTTTAAAGATGGTTAGCGAACTGTGTCGGACTGAGCGAGAAGCGACAGATACATGCTAGCGGCGGGCGTATATCTTAGATGAATTACGGCACCGTTCCATTGGATCTGACACTGCACTTTCGGTGAATTCCAGGGGCTGAACGAGTTAGTAATGACCCCAGTGTGTTTACGTTGCATCAACATTCAACTACAAAATCATAATGTCAATGCAATGTAATTAGGCATACTCACTCAAAATTGGGGGCGACCACAAAAAAACAAGAAAACTGTAGAAAATCATTACATGCCCAAAGGGTCTCAATTTCAGGTATGAGGAATCTTGAATAAGCCTAGCAATCACTAAACATTGCTCTAATTCGACCATCAAAGCATAATACGTTGTTTTCAAACGTTTACTTTTACTTTTGATATTTACATATCTACAATCAATACTTCAAATAATCTTCATACATGCAGGTTTTACATCTTCTCTCTCTCGCAGATTTTAAACAGTCCTGTAGTATAGACTACTATTCATATAGTTTGTTTAGTCACCACTCACCTCATTCGGCGATCATAGCACTCAGTGACATAAAAGTCAAAAAGTCAATTTTGAGGGCAACCACAAAACACAGGTAACCAAAAAAACATTTGTTAAATAAAACCAGAGATCCGCATGGCAAAGTGTGCGTGTCCTACCTTGTACAGTCAAACAATGCTCCAACCCCACGTATTACAGCAGCCAAAGTGCCCCCCACAGATCAGCCAGTAGCCATGGTTTCCCCCCGCAGTAGCCAGATAACCCGAGTGCTTCTCCCTGCACAGTACATCCACAAAAGCCACAGTGCCTCCCCCCCCCCCCCCACATAGCCACACGAGTACCCCCACCTCCACAGTATCCCGATGCCCACAAGGCGCCCCCACAAGGTAGCCAACACCAAAGTGCCATCCATATATTATGTAGAACAGCCTCTACTGGCCTCCCCACATGTATGATTCCTGTGAAAAAACACCAAAAAAAACCCCCTAAACTTTTCCCCGCTCCCCCAAGCGGTACTGTCCGTGCAGGCTGTAGCTCCCAGACTGAAACAGCAGAGTGTAGGACCTCATCGGCCAGCCTTCAGAGCCACAGTGCATACAGCCACCGGACTTGGAGAAGAGGAGACTGCTACCACCAAGCTTTGGGGAGGTGGGGAAAAGTGATATAGTCTAGATACCAGATTTTGACCTGTGCTGTGATACTGTTACTAAGACTACTTCTCAGCCATAAAATATCTTAAAGTGATGTGGCTGACCCGCAGGGCCCACACACATTAGCTGCTATTGGCTGGAACACAGCATGGAGTTGGAACAGTTGGCTCATGCCCATGTGTATGTTTGCCCTGTCATTGGACTTGACTTGCCGGTTCACTAATATCAGAGTTTCCATGACACACCACGCGAATGGTGATAATCACCTATTTCCTATGTAAGCAATACAAAAAACAAACCCGAGGTCGCCCGTTTACCGATCGCATGCAGTGGGTCTGGAAATGTGGTATGTCTGGAGGAGATTTTCAGGAATTATAGGTGCAAAGAGGGACTTGCTAAATGATGATTGGGACACTAACCCACGGCGGTCCATAAGCACCTCTTGTGGTTTAGTGTCCCAAATATCCCTCACATGTGTTCTAATAAAGTCTCACAATGCTAGCTATAGGTTCCATAACTGAAATTAATCGTCAAGTCCATACGGACTAACCTTATATATTAATACACAATTAGGGAGAAGGATTATCGTAAAGTTTCTGAGGTAAAACTGATTCTAGTCCCCAATGAAGACATCCAGAGCTTCAGCTATTTTATAAAACTTTAAAAAGCTTGAGAAACCTTCTGATTGGCTGGCTCTCATGACACTTTGATAATCCCCCTCCAATAAGCGCATACAACTTTGTATATGGTATTTCTCTTATATCCGGCACATGTGAATGTATCGCAAGATTAGACAATGTGATAGCAACGTGTCTTTAGGTGTTTGCTCAGTGCTAGCTGCCCTTGCCCTATCAGAATCATTACTCAAATCCCTATTCAGTATTTCCTATCTGAGATGTACAATACACAGGTGAAGGGAATGGCGGTAGTTTGGCACCATGACTGTCCACCCTGCAGGTCATACTTCTTTACATATGGATCCATGAATCACCCGCCCGTAGTGTCCCAGTAATGAGCGCACAAATACATTCAGATGAGGAGTAAAAGCAGCAATCTGTGCTCTAGATGTAAAGCTTTCTCTGCTGCGGCTGGCCAAGTCAATACTCTCATAACACACCACAATGTAGTTAATGGCAGCTGGTGCCAAGGATTACATGATACAAGAAAATCATTACATCGACTCCTTCTGCTATATTGTGACAAAACAGAGCGGTTTTGCAAAACCAGACGCAGGTCTGTGTATCAGAATATGCAGCAAATACTTCACATTTATAAAAAACACAAGAAAAACACAATGCAGGTAAAGTATGGGAAAGCCGCACCAAAGAGACACATATCTATATTTAGTTGTGATTTGTTGGATTGGAATTTTATACAGCAAAACTTATTTCGCTGTGCGGTCTAGAAAGTACATTATTGTGGATTCTTACTTGCCAAATATTCTGCTCTGGGCTGCAGGTTGTCCACTAGCAAAAGCCTTGTAACGTATTTCTCTTCTCCATGGGATCTGTCACTGGAACTAGCTCACCAACGTCTCCTACCAATATGTAGAATATAGCAGGCCACATCTATGCCACCACCATCACTTTGCTAAGGCATTGCTAAGCAGAATAACGTATAGAGCAGGATAACTGAGGGCAGATAGTAATACAGTGTCCTGATCTGTAGGGCAGCTGGTATATAGCGAGCAGGACTGAGCAAGTGGATAGAGTCTCCGATGTTTATGAGCATGTTATAGAAGCAGAAGGCTAGGCAGATATGATTTTGTATTCTACAATCTGTATAGTGTGTTATAGAGCAGAGGAGAGGCTGAATGCAGGCTTGTATATCTGGCAGCAGCAGTATATAGATGCAACTTTGTCCATCTCCTATTCTGCAGACAGCATGTTATAGAGCATGAGGGAGGCTACCAAATTGGTATATATAGGTCCCTATAGAGGCAAAGAGGAGCTGACTTTGTATACATAAGCATCTTATCTCTGCTGGGCAGATGTAATGAGGCAAAAGGAGCTGAGCAGCATGCACATAGTATCTAATGCAGCTAGTCTTGTTATAAATAGAAGGAGCCAGGGGCTTAACTACTTGGTGCAAGGCCCGGCTATGGGCCCACATTGCACGGGGCCCCACATCCAAGCTACACTGAAAGAATGGAGGATGTGCACCATTATAGATGTTTGCTGTATCATGTACAGCATATGTATATAACATAAGTGATTGTAATATCGTGTGTTTTGGGGTAATGATATGCTGTACGTCTGTATATGGCACATATATGTCGAGTTCTCAATGTGATGTGTATATCTCTATATGTTGTGTGTAAACAGTTGTATTAATGGTTGTTTATATATATAATATGAGTGTAATATGCATATTTTAAAGTGGGACGGGTGCCCCATTCAGAAGTCTGCTATGGGGCCGTGTCTTTCCTAGTTACGGCCATGGAGGAGCTGAGCAAAATGTTATATAGTGTCCTATCTAAAGGCATCATGATAACAGCGGCAGAGCAACTGGTAAGATTGGGCAGTTCCTTTCTACAAGCAGCAATGTTATAGAACCAGCGAAAAAGGGATCAAGCAATGTGTAGCATAGTCTATTTGCGGTCAGTACATTATAGAGCAGGAGGATGCTGAGCAGATTATATATCGTACTGTTAGTGTGGGATCCTCATTCCCTGTGATCCTTCAAGGGTTATTGGTTCATCACCAGAGGGTTGCCATCGATTCCAGTAAAAAAAAAAAAAAAACGCCAATCTTAATAAATTCCCCCCCCCAACGAGTATTTGTCACAGGCAGAGAACTGTCTGGTTCTACACTTGCACTGGTCTAAATACCACCACACCAATACATCCTCCCAAATGTCTTAGACTTAATTTCCCTCCTCTGGGAGAGCATTACAACCAAGTAGATCTTGTGATCCCGGCCCATTGACGATGCAACAGGACTGGAAGCCGAAGCAGGGTTGGGATACTTTTTTTTTCCATGCACCTCTCTCCTGGCCCCCGGGTTTTTTGCGGAAATTTGAAAAATTGCTGTAAGTCTGACATTTGAAAAGCCAAGGTTCAAATGTAATCAGTACGCATCTTTAATTACATTAAGTGACTCTTCCACAATGCCAGAATTTCAGATCTACACTCAGGTCAGGGTTATTTGTGTACATAGCATCATATTGTCTACCAATGACCTCATTGGCTCTCAGCTGACCACCCCTCCCTCCTAAGCACTGCCCACATTTTAAAGTGGGTGTTCCCATTTCAGAAAATTAATGTTAATTTTAGAATGATAAAAAGTTATCCAATTTCCAATACACTTTCTGTATTAATTCCTCCGTATCATTCTTTCTAGATCCTGCTTGCTGTCAATCTATAGAAAGCTTCTATGTTTACCATCAAGGACAAAAATCTGACCATGGTCACCCGGTGCACAGCTCGGTTATAACACAGAGTAATCAGAATGTGTGATATAATGAGTCGTGCACCTGTGTGACCATGGTCAGATTTCTGTCCAACCGGAAGAAACTTAAAGCTTTCTATAGAATGTACGCAAGCAGAGTTCTATAAAAAACGGTAAGGAATTGATGCAGAAAGTATATTGGAAAATTGTCTAACTTTTTATAATGCAAACATAACGTTAATTTGCTGAAATGGAACACCCCTTTATGTGGCGGTGTTTGTTTGTACAGAAATGAGTGAATTTTCTATGCTATAAATGTGGTGTAAATAAATATGCACTGCTTCATATTAATAAGTAGATGATATATTTTAGCTTTCAACTCATGGCTGCTATAGGTTTTACACTGTGATAAGAAATACTTGCTTATTTGTGTTTGTCATCATCTTTGTAATTAACATCTCTGAATGTGGGGGTGGGGGGTGGGGGGGATGGAGAATGTCTTCAAAGCACTAAAATAATCAAGTCCTTGGTCATTCTTGAAGTTTTCATTTTTTTATACAAAAATTGCACCTTTACACAATTCTCTCAAATGACATAATTGAATTTCCCAGACCCCATCAGTCAGTTATTCATAGGATACTTGTATCAAAAGCAATTTAATAAAGCACTCGTAGCATTTTATTCCTATCCATGATTGCAGACATTTACAAAAAACCAGAACAACATTTGAGTTTACCTTAAAAAATACATCATTAAGCATGATATACACAGCACAAAATATTCGGGGAGAAAAATGCACACAATTAAAATTCAAAAAATGTAACGTGAAAAAAAAAACAAAATAAAAAAAAAAAAGATGGACAGAAGTCTCTATGTCTCGCTACTTAAGATGGCATGTGATAATATCCTTTTACAATGTCCTGTGGGAATATATATATATTTATATATATTTTATTATATGTACAGATGATAATTGCAGTTCTGTTTAGGGCATTTTTTTTTTTTTTTTACATATGCCACTCTTTACAGTCGCTTGAGTTAACGCTTGACCCACTTCTTCACAAACAGGGTAAATGGCAAGATATAGAAAAAAAAAGAGGGGGGGTTCAAGTGACCGGATCCTTAAGTTAAATGGCATGGTGATGAATGGTTCTCTCCTCAAGGGCATCTGTGAAAGGGCGGACTCACTGCAGTCTTCATGACGAACTATGAGGAATCACACACTCATTGTCATGCTTGGGGAATACTGCAGAGACAAAACAGACAAAGTTAGAGTCAGCAAACTGGACATATGTTTTTATACAAGTGCTGTACTTTTTTTTTTTTAAACTAAGCATGGGCGGTTCCTACAGAATTTGTACCTCCCTGGAGAGCATCTTCTCTTCTGATACTCTGCAGAGACAATTCCCTCAGCAGGATCAAATACATTTTTACCACTCCACAAGTCACTAGATCTGTACTCCTCTAATTATTAAAAAAAAAAAAAAAAAAAAAAAAAGGAATTTTTATATTTTAGTAATTCATAGACATAATTTTTGGCCCACGGCCAAATATAAGCATGTCTTTATAGGATTATCTGGTATTATTGCTAGCAACCTTTCTTTTTTTTTATTGCTTAAATTTTTACAATCACTCGTGGAAGATTTTTCTATTGTTTTACACCATTTTTGCTTAAAAAAATAAAAAAAAAAAAAAATAGAAACTAACCAAAATAATGTTTTTACATCAGCATCACATACAGCTCGATAGAGCCATATATGGATCTTCCCTGTTGCTTGAATTTTTTTATTGGTATAATTTTTGGGATATAGTTTGCTTTTTTCAAAACATTTTTTTATGTACTAAATCTTCTTTATGTTAAAGGAAAAAACACTATTGTTTCACTATAAGTACATTATTATATACAGTCAAAGCACTTACCCACTCTCTCTCGCTCTGAAGGGGTTTAAGAAGTTTCCACCCTTTCTCTTTCTCCGTCATCCCCGGGGTGTGCCTGGCTGTGTTACTCGGCTCATGTTTTGTTCGGAGAGTTCTGCATGTGGGATAGAGATATTCATATTATAGACAGTAGATAACTGTACATGTACAGACATTTGTGTTGTTGAAGAAAGATCATTATCACTCTACTACGGCAGTTATATAGAGTAACTATAATACATAATTACCGTATTTTTCGGACTATAAAACACACCCTAGATTTAGTCATACAAAAAAAAAGGAAAATATATTTGACACTAAGTAAAAAATTACTGTTGGCCACATACCACACACACACACTCTGCTTACCTACCGCGCATTCACTCACACACCACGCAGCTCTGCTAACCCCACCCGTCATTCCCTCACCACTCACTCTCTACCACCCCCCGCATTCCCTCCCCACGCAGCTCCTTCTCCCTTCCATTCCTCCACCCACTCAGCTCTTCTCCTCTACCCCCGGCATTCACTCTCACACGCAGCTCTGCTACCGGCTTCACTCACACCAGCACTCGCTACCTTACACTCGCGCATTCACTCACACTCAGCCCCTGCTACCGCATTCCACTCACCCCGCAGCTCTGCCACCGCGTCTTCACTCACACTCCTCTCTTGCTACCGCATTCACTCACATGCAGCTCTGCTACCGCCATTCACTCACACGCAGCTCTGCTACAACCAACCGGCATTCACTCACAACGCAGCTCTGCTAACCCACTGCATTCACTCACACGCATGCTCTTCTACCGGCATTCACTCACACCAGCTCTGCTACCGGCATTCACTCACATCCGCTCTGCTACGTCATTCACTCACCGCATCTGCTCAAATCCCCATCTCCACTCTGCTACTCATCCTTCACTTACAAGCTCTGCTACAGACCATTTGGTCACATACACACACCTCTTGTTACTTCACTCACTCAGGTCTGCTACATACATTCACCCACATAACACACTCATCACTGCTGCATCATTCACACACTTCTTCATACCCAGTCCCAGCTGCAACTACTCTGGCTTCATGGCCTAAGAGCATGAAAGCATTTAGGGACCTTGCAGTGATGCAGGAGGCATGTGACCAGTCCACTGATAGGAGGGATCTTGCTTTTTACAGGGTATATCATTGTATCATTTCCACTTTTGAAGTCCACAGACTATTAGTCAGTAGCCCATACTATCCAAATACAAGTTTAACACAACTCATGTATCATTACTTACTTCCATGTACCCCTTATTTTGAGGCATGTCACCGAGAATTAGGAAAAGGTCATTGGTGAGTATCTGCCAACCGCAACATGAACTTACCTTGGAAATACTGTCCATGTCCCCTGAGCCTGTAGAACAAGACAGTGATGAGTAGCAATTCAAAGGTTTTTTTTTTCCCCAAATACAAAAGGTACACATAGAACTTACCTAATGAGCCCATTTATATGGTGCGGTTCCATCCCTCCTAATCCACTCATAGGACCGTCTGATCCCGGCCCCATAGGGAACTAGAATGTAAATCAAATACAGGAGTGTTTTATTAACAATTTTAACTCATTCTCTCAAGAATGAAATACAGAAACAAAGAATATTGTAAAAAAATTAATCCTTGGAGCGGATTACAAAATTCTTATCTCTAATTATGGGCCAAACCTACTGCAACCACCACTACCCCGGCTTACATTAGGTCTGTTGGCGCCAGGAGGACTGCATTCATTAGTGTGTACATGTTATCTCCGGAGTTTGTAGAATCTGGAATGGATGATACAAATTAAAGATAGGACACAGTCCTCATTCTACAGACACGGGAGACAATAGATGGATTTGCATGAAATGTATATGCACATAAGGAAGAGAAGAAATCTACCTGCTGGACTGGGCATAATCGGTGTGCCCGAGGTCCACCGCCACCAGGAGGACCCTGCAGAGACAAATTGGTCATACATCAGCACAATACTGAAACTATATTTTTGTGAATTGTCATCATAAATATCAAACCAAGGCAAATTGTATCATTGCAACGATTACTCACACCTAAAGTTAACAACCTCTGCCATGTGCAAAAGTTGAGCCTCTCAATACACTTTTGGCAATTATTGAGCTTAAATTTATGATTTACAAAATTAGGGCCTCTAAAGTAGCATACTACAACTCCCATGATCTCACAGCTCCTCCCAGCAATGTCTAACAGACTGTCCTGCTCTATTACCATAGTAACGATTTGTGTAACTGCCATCACTGTACATTACACCACTCACTGATATGACATCTCACACATCTCACACACAACACTGGCCATACTGTATGCAGTGATCTTTGAGGGTCAAATTACTTGGGGTCCCCATTTCCTACACTGATGGAGCTGCTCCATTCAATTGTATGGTCGTGTTGAAGATTAGGGAGCACACCCACTCCACTGCTCTCCATCTATTACACAAACCGCTAGAATGCAGTCTTTGTGATAGTAGATGCGTGTAGGTGACATGTTATGACACATCCGCTGGTGCCTTGCCAAAGTCATTGGTCTATTACGTGGTGCGGGCGACATGTGAGGTCACCACACTTTGCCTGCACTGAAGCTCCAGTAATGAGGAAGAAGAAGAGTGAAGAAGACGTATAAAGGAACAAGCTACTGGGGGCAGGCACTGTGACTACTGGCTAGTGAGGACAAGTCACTGTGACTACTGGTTAGTGAGGACAAGGCACTGTGACTACTGGTTAGTGAGGACAAGGCACTGTGACTATTGGTTAGTTAGGACAAGGCACTGTGACTATTGGTTAGTTAGGACAAGGCACTGTGACTATTGGTTAGTGAGGACAAGGCACTGTGACTATTGGTTAGTGAGGACAAGGCACTGTGACTACAATAACAATATATAGCAATATTACAGTAGCAACAAAAATGATTTCAAGATTGGGGGTCACCACAACATTAGAAACTATATTAAAGGGTTGTGGAATTAGGAAGGTTGAGAACCACTGCCATACACTGTCTATGGGAGTCCCAGAAACTGCTGAACACAGCACTTGGTCATCACTGGCATTCCCATAAACTGAATTACTTTCCCGGATCTGTAAGTGCTTGGCAATTTCCCTTATAATTGAAGGCATGTGCCATACGGCTAATCCCATCAGTGAGAATGGGACCCCGTTTCTTCGGATCGCTGGTGGTCACAGCAGTCGGACCATCACTGATCATCTTGTTATACCCAATCCTGTGGATAGGGGAAAACCTAAAATATTGTGTACAGACCCTTTACAAACTTTTGCAAAAGTAAAAATATAAAAAGTTTGTAGAGTTTATGACTAATTTCACATGAAACAAGCAGATAAAGGCTCCTAGTCAATTTGGACAGACTGGATATATACTGTCGCTTCTATGCTTTCCACGCCGGTAGTTTTATGGCCTCTCCATAAACTGACCACATTAGTGTATACCTCTCCAGCAAACTGCAGAGTTAATCAATGGATTCGGAGCTCATCATTGCTGGAAATGATTGTGAAGTAGCTTTTAGCAGTCACAGGAATGGCGCTGGATGTTATTACGGAGGAAAGCCTGGCTCTCCCCGCATCTGTGCGCAGATTGGTAACGGTTCTTCAAACGAATATCAACATATGCACATTAAACGTCAGACAAAACACTGGAACGCGGCTCAGATGTTCGCTCCGCAGACAATACTCAAGGGCTCCTCTTAACATCTGGATAACAATTTCTTTGACTAAATAAAATGTAACATCAATTCCAATGAGCAAACAAAACCAGATGAACTTACTACATAATTCCCGGGAGACGCGGACGAGTAGGGTATCTAAAAGCAAATAAAAATCAAAGTTACTCTTTTATTTGTTCATCTAATGATTGCTTTCTTGTCGGGAGTTTTTTTGCTTGCAGGACATATTGTAGTCTATAGTTAGGTTATAGTCCCTCCTGTACTACACGGAGATAACATGAAAGTGAGGAGGACGCATATCACACGGGAGCTGACGCTTTAATTGGCAGACTCTCCATAAGGAGAACTCTTACCTTCTGACCGAAGTTAAACCTCAGCAGAGAGAAACCTAAATAACGCTGACTCCTACAGAAGACAATGGAGCACATTTACTTACAAATTCACCCGAGTTCACTAAAAGTGCCATTTCCGTGTATAATGCAGTGTGCGGTGATTCACTAAGATCGTGCACCAGAATGTGTCGCTTCCCCGCACTGGCCGACAGAGTTCACCATCTTTTTTGTGGTGCACCTTTAACAAAAGGCGTGCGGCACAATCTGAAAGTTAAATACGGCGCTCAGTCCGAATCAGTTGGAACGGAACGACGGCACGCCTCCTAATTTGTGTCTCATGGAAGCCAGCGGAGCTGCGCCACAAAAAGGGGCCACGTGCGACACAATATCAGCAAATGAACCTTAGTAAATGTGCCCCAAAATCTTCAAGAGGAATTTGAATAATCTAATTGGGCTGCTTCATGGAAGAGTATACTATATGCAGGATAATCCCATTGTAGATGACTAAATCTGAAGACTAAATCACCCAGAGGGCAGTTCACTCACAGTGACGTCAGGCAATTTATAAGATGAAAAGTACTTAAAAGCAATAAAGATATTAGCAAATAACAATATACTAACCGAATTTGCACTGCCAGGGTTTGGCCATGGTCTTCCACCACCGGGACCCCTGGATAGTAAAATGAAGATAATTGTCAGCACAAAAGCTTGTTATAGTCTCATATTTGCAACATTGACCATCTAGAAGGGCTCCATGTGGTTTTATAACCTGAAGAATCACATCATAGACACTAGCAGGCTTGTTCCTCAGTAAATACATAGGAAAAGCAGGTTTCCTATAGCATGATAACCCCCACACACATAGAATTTTATTGATAATTCTGAAACGTGGTATATATCTCAATATACACATACATCCACTTACATATTCATTCCAGGCATCCCCGGGCCACCAAGTGCGTTCAGTGGCGGTCGCATCCCTCCTCCGTAACTCTGTAATGATAACCAAGGGTCAGACTACCGCAAAACAAAACCAAAGAGGAAAGGAGAAAGAAAGGTTAGGACATTAATGGCAGCCCTATAACGCGTCAGCAAACCGTCCCCGCACACATCCAAAACCAGCAACAACCGGTGCTCAGTCACTCATACAGTGTATAACACAATCATCATTTCAGAAAAACAAATCTCAAGAATCGCCACGTTGGAAGTTTTTTATGTTGTTACATAAGTCAGCTTCCCAAAAGAGGTTTCTAGATCAGATTTACTGGTCTTTAAAGGACATCCACCACCAGGATGAAGGATTGTAAACCAAGCACACTGACATACTGGTGTGTCCATCTTCTGGCGGGAGCCACTCTTCTTGTAGCTTCTTATGCCCTTGTTTTTAAGAAATAAAGGTTTTAAAAATGATGCAAATGAGCCTTAGAAGCCCCAGGCTGCACTGACATCTACAGAGCCAGAGCCCCTCAGGTTCATTGGCATCATTTTTAAAACCCTTTTTTTAAAAACAAGGTCCTAAAAAGCTAAAAAGAGCAGAAAATGAAAAATGGGGACACACCTCAGCATGTTGGTGTGCTTGGTTTCTAATCATTCATCCTGGTTGGTAGAAGACCTTACAATCTTAAATCAATATGTTATAGTACTGTAATCCATTTCAAAAATAGAATTCTTTAAAGGGAACCTGTCATCAGGATCACACATTTTCCCTTAAAGACAGATTTCCATAGCCTTTTTAATACCAATTCCAAATCTGCTTTTATAATTAACATTACAGCTTCCACTTACTTTTAAAAGTATACAAAAGTATACCTGGCTCCCTGCCAGTAAGCGCCATCAAGTCACGGGGTCTTAGGAGTCCCTGTGTTCATCATCATTATCTGACCCATAGCTCTAAGCAAATCCTCCCTCCTGCAGACGTGAGCTGGCAGAGCAGAGAGAAGATAACGATGATGACACAAAAGACTCCAAAGCCCTCTTTACTTGATCAAGTTTGCTGGCAGGGAACTAGGGTAAAGTTCTATATACTTTTAGAAGTGAGTGGAAGTATTAATGTTAATTATAAAAGGAGATTAGGATTAAGTTTTAAAAAAGGAACCTGTCATTAGGTAAAAAAAAGTGTGATCCTGATTACGGGTTCCCTTTATAAAAGGTGGAAAAAAGAATTGTGAAGATTTTCTGGAATTCCCATTGACACAACATAATGAAGAGGACATCAGCCTTTACCAAAATATACAAATGCATTATCTACAAAAGCCACCAGAAGCATTACATTTCGGTGCATTTTTGGTACATATTAAACGGGTATATAATGTTGCCTAAACCTGCAGATTTCAGGAGGACTAGCTGAGCCTTTAATGCTTCTTAAGTGGTGTATGCAGAATTTCAACATGCCTATTTCTTTGTTCAACCTGAGAAAACTCAAAAAGATTGGTAGAGGCCCCAGTGGTGGGATCCCCGTAGATCACGAGAAAGGGGGTCCCCATTGTACCTACCAAATGAATAGTGCAGCTGGTCACACATGCCGTGCTATCTCTATGGCACGGGCGGAGATATTCGGGCTTAGGCTACATTCACACGAACATACGGGGGACGTTTGTATGGCCGGCACCGTACAGCTCCATACACAGGAAAAAGAGAGGACATGTGCTATCTTTCCCAGTCTTATGGGCCGTACAATGTGCATCTCTATGGAGAAGGGAGGGGTCACCCCCTCCTCCTCTCCATCGCGGCTGTGACCGCCCGGCATATGTTTGTTTGAATGCAGCCTTACACTGTAGATAAATTGTTCTGCTCCTTCTGCTATTTCTTCCACTCCATGGAGTCTGATCTCCACTGATTTAGGAGAATACCAGAAGTTTGGTAGTGCTGTGGACGGCTATCCATGCTGTAAGGCCAGATTAACCATCACACAAAAAATGGACAAATTCCAGCTGAAAATAGAAAAACCAAGCTTACATACCTGAGGGCCTAGAGGCACCATTCCTCGGGGGCCACTCATTCTCTGCATTGGCCCGCCCATGTTTGGATGACCTGGAGTACATATAAAAGGGTAAAGCATTATAACATATAATTTGATAGACTCCATCCGTGTGAAGACAGATCACATTTACACTGAATGTCAGACAAGGAAATTCAGTAGTTCTTGCAGTAGTTAGCAGAATCATCACCTTGGATAGAGATGACCCAGCAAAATGGTGACTGAACGATAACGTGACTTACATTCTGCACCGAAAGCAATGACAAAGATTTCATTATTATACCCATCAACTTGCTGAGCACTGGGACAACAATCTCCAGTGATGCTGGCGCACGCCTGATGGATGACATTAATGCAAATATCTCCCAATGATATTACCAGAGGTTTCGGGCTTGGGGTGCCAAGGGGTCAAACGTAACCGAGTCTTACAGAACTTTTTGGGATATCATTAGGATAGGAGTTCAATATCAGATTTGAAGCTGATAGAGCGGTGGCTTCTTCATAGTCTACCAAGCACAGCGCTGTACATTGTATAGTGGCTGTGCTTGGTATTGCAGCTTAGCCCCATTCAATCGAATGGGAGATGCACTCATCAGTGGAGGTGTCATATACCAGACCCCAACTGAGCTACAACTGATCAAATAAAACTTGTGTCAAATGTTAAAGCCAGAGGTTAAAAACTTTTCAGACTGTCCCAGCTCAGACCTATCCCTATTACCTTGTTGCCTTGAAGGATCCATACCAGTGGGAAGTAGCGTCTGGCTTCCAGGAACACCTCCCAGTCCCTAGAGAGATGAATACACTTTTTATAGAAGGAGGACCACAAGGATAAAGGATATGACTGTAATAATCATCTTTATTTCTATAGCGCCATCATATTCTGTAGCGCCTTACAACTTATAGGGGACAAATACAAATAATGGAACAAAAGGAGTGAGGAGTTTATTTTGCAGTTACCTGATTGGGTATTCTTAATGGGGGCCTTGGACCACCTGGATATCGAGGAGACATGAAAGGCTAAAAATAAAAAAAAAAAATATTGCAATTATAGATATTAAGTCAAACCTTTTTGGGATGAACTTATAGATTATTATAAATGGTGTAGAATAGCAATGTAGTTCCTTGACCTATTCTAGCAATATTATGTGGGAATATCCCTTTAATGGTTCTGTTCTCATGGTCATCTCTTCCTGGTTAGAAGAGGCCAAATTTTGATATGAATGGATTTGTCAAACTGTACAAAAACCAAGAATAACGTACAGAGCTGCTCCACCTAAAAATAACCAAATTGAACTTATACCAGGACTACCAAGACTGAGGAGAAGATGTGGATAGAAGCTGCTGAGCCCGGTCTAGTGGGTATTCTGGGCTCAGTCCTATGACCTCACTGCATCACATAGCTCATGGCAACCAATCAGAACTCAGCTTGGAGGGGCTCTGGTAATGACCCCCAAGGAATCCTTCTTTCTCATTAGGATAATTCTAATATTGGATTTTAGAAGGAAGGAGGCCATGGATAACAAATATAAGAACATTACGGCAGTCACTGTGCCTGGAGTAAATGGCCCTGGTTTATCATGATGGATTTTGATGATTTCCTTTAATGGATGCCACTCTTTAAATCATTTTATGGACAAGGTCCATGAGCTTTGATTAACTCGTTTTGACCCGAAATAGGAGAGTGTAAAATAATTTTTCTAAAAATGCACAATCCATGTGAATGTCTGGTGTATGGCTATTAAGTGTAGACGTAGGACACGATGAATCCCGGGGAGGGGGTTACCCACACTTTCAGCTATGTATCCGGCTGACTTTGAGGAGCAGTCTCCACCGTTTGCCATGGACTACATACAATCATTGTTATCATTTCTGCTGATTGTACCCAGACGCTGGTTTTAGTTTTATAAAAGGTGAGATGCGTCATAGACACAAGTGTACAGTAGCTGCCCTCCCACCCATCATCTTACATTTTATAAAACGAGAATAACTATGTGGTTGGAGTCCATACATCTACCATTACAGCAGAAGACTATACTTTACGGCGTTTGTCCACAAGTCATTTATCTTTATGCACCGTGTTATTTGCTTCCTAAGGGACACAAAGCACATAAAACCCCCTGTGTGCCACACTGCTATATTACTACAATGACTTGAGCGCGTTCTCCAGACGCACTGCTGCTAGCATAAACAACGGTATGAATGGAAGGAGTAAAAATGGATTTCTAAGACTATCTTTTAGGCAAAAAGCATTACCTTCTAATTATATAAGCGATACGGTAGACGGGCAGAGGGCCAGCCTCCCAAATGACACGTTTATTTTTTACTACAGGTGTCCTCAAATAACACCAAGGGATCTTATCGAACACTGCTCCCTCTACAGTTACATCCATCTTGATGTGCTAGGCAAAATATGCTTTTTGTTTATATCCCTAAGGCCATTTCCTACGAACATTCGTAGCAGTCACAAGATGGGAGGATAGGGAAAGCGCGAGTGCCACTTACTCCACCCTTCTCCATAGCGAGCAGAGTGGCCACTCCAGGGCAGGAATAGGAATGGAGCGCCCCACGGCTTGGACACAGTGCGTCGTATGTGGACAATGCACAGCTATGGCCATCTTTGTGGCTAGCTCACGGCTGCCTCTCCTGGACCTGTGCATGGAGCCTTCTGGTTTAGAAAAGTTGATCATCTATCCTTGGGTGGTGATTTGGAGCCGTTACTCTACAGCCCAGTGATGACACATACATCCGTCACTTTGTCTATTGGCGGCTCAGTTCTATTTAAAAGGAGTCCACCTGCAATTTTGAACATATAAAGTTACAGAGAGTATTTGGTACGGGCCATGGAGAGCTGGGAAATCCTACCTTTGCTTGTGTTAGTAGCAGCAGAACTGCTAAAATGCATTTATATTCCAGGATTGTAGCTGGATTGGTAGCAAAGGATGCACTGGTGTGTGGGATCTCTTCACTGAGCACAGCACAGTCCCTTCCCCCCTTAGTTACTTGGCAGCTACTAATATATCCTTGCTGCAGTTCTCAATAATGTGTTTTGCTTGCATTGTGCAGACACTATTTTTATTATGTGTAGCAATAAGCAAGTGCATTAAAAACAAAGAATTAATGAATTATTAAAAAGTTGCCTACTTTCTAGTTCATTTAGTTCCAAAAGCATAGAAATCTTTTTCTTAATCTTCCATTTTAGACATCGTTTTGCCTGGGTCTTGAAGGTCAAAGAACCCTCCCTGAGAGAGCCGGAGTGTTCCCCGGATCTGACTAGTGTTATTCTTACTCGCTATTGAGGTTTGGATGTACACCTTTATATATTCCCTTGGGTTGGCGTGTATTGACTTGAGAAGACTGAGGATATGTCATAAGGTCATAAGTAAAAAAACTGAGCAGGACCGGTGGGGGTCCCCTTAAATGATAAAGGCTAAAACAAGATAAAAAAGCAACATTTTCTATTTAAAATGTGATTAAATGGATTGTACCAAGTTTGCAAATTATGGGATAACATCTGATCAGTAAAGATAGACTGCTAGGACTCTCAGTCAGGGGTGAACCTAAAACTCTCTGCTGCCTGAAGTGGGTTATAAAACTGCGCCCCTACAACGCATCCAGTACAAATACATCAGGTTATTTTTTAGTACTGTGTCTCACACCTATACTGACATCAGGTGTGAAGAGACACTATTTTTAAGAGTTTGGTCCTGCTTTGTAGCAGGTGACTACGCCCATGTTGCTTTCCGCCGTTTTGCTGCCTAAGGTAAGAGGCTCAACTTGGTGCCCCTTTCCCCCAGTGATCATGAGAATGGGATTCCCAGCTATTTGGAAATAAGGGGCCCTGTTGCCACTTACAGATGGAGAGACAGGTCAAGCATGTGCATTTTATAGTATGGGAGTGTTGGAAAATGCAGAGCACAGCGCTCAGCTATCTCCTACACTTAAAGAGTCTGACACTCCCACATTATAGAAAGGAGGAGCAGGACACAAGCTCAACTGGCCGCTCCATCAATTAGTGAGAACAGGAGCCCTGAATTCCAGATTTCTGTGATCTGGTTGGACTCACCCCGCAGTTGCACCGCTACTGATCAGTTTGTCATCACAATCAAAATTTGGAACAGCCCCTTTAACCTTTCAGAACACAGATTTAAATTAAATAAAACACAGACAAAAACAAATTAAATCAAAACAATACAAAATAAAAATGAAAACTGGTAACCTGGCTCCTGCACTGGACTGCATCCTCTCCTGCCAAACAAAAAGAAACGCTATGTGACTTCCTACCTGACCGTGGGGTCCTATCATGGAACTGCTGAGGTTGTGAGGTAGGTGATGTGCGTGTGGTGATGACTGTGAACCTGGAGGACCCTAGAGGGTAATGAGATCATGGAAAGAATTAGACAGGGACTTTATCGTTAGTACCAGGAAATTACCCTTGAGAGGCTGCAGTTTACATCACAACCACCAGGTGGCCTATACACATATAGTGACAAAGCATCACAAAATTAGGGTGTTTTTTTTGTTTTTAAAGCGGTTCATCTTGCAGCACACATAGTATACGGTAATGAAGGACACACCTGTATCATGGGTGTCCTACCCCTGCTTATATGAAATTGATCCCCACAGGTGATTAATTTCTTAAACCCAGAATACCCCTTTAATGCCATCTTCATGATCAGGTAGGATCAGAAACAGTTTGATAGTTGACTGAAAATTATAATGTGTCCAGTGTCTATAAATCTGTAATGAACAAGTCTGGTCAAGCAAACAGAAGAACACTCAGTCCCCATCAATACAAAAATTTCAATTATAAAATGGCAGCTTAAATCTAATTTGAGACTGTAGGAAATGTTCCCAACTGAATAATATGATGAATATTAACATGATTTTTACTTTCACCAATTTTTTCACATTTTTTTTCCCCTGTTGTCTTCCAATGACGACTTCATTCCACAAGGTGGCAGTGCAGACCCATATAAAAACATTGCTCCATTTCCCCTTATTTTTAACCTTGTCGCTTATTTTTTAGTATGAAATATAGAGTTTCATTTTTATTTCGGGTTATATATACCCCCGGTCACGCACTACATTTCTCAACTGAGATTATTTACCAAAAACTGTTCATTTTAAATAGACAGAAATGAATGAGAACCTCTGCCCCTACGTCTTCTGCAGACATACGGCTTCTCGCTTAGTAAAACCAATATAAAGAACTGATATTGCTCTGCTTTTACTAGGTTTTTCCAATAGTGAACCCATAAAAACCTTTAAAAAAAAAAAATCTGTCTACTGACTAGTCATGTGACAAATTAATGAATGGTTGTCAATTACAGGTAAATTCCTATAGGATTTCCTAAGCAGATTATTGTGACAAGTATTGCACATTACAAAGCAACTCTCTACTGTTATACCCACTTAGGACCCACAGCACCAGACATCGCTCCAGCACCATAGAAACTCTCTGTTTAGAGACATGCCGTCATCATAAAAAACTGCTCTAAACCCTTCAACGTGAAATTACTGACCAGATCAACAATGTTTCTGATGAGTGGAGGTCCAGTTCCCCTGTTTTAATGGGCCATCTATCACGTTCTACACAAAGGAGTCTATAGAACTGACCAAATAGTTGACACAGCGTAACCGCAGACAAGTGTCATCACTGCTCTATTCAACTGGTAGGGAGTAGAGAGAATTTAAATACTTAATAACTTTGGGGTGGAGTGAGGTTCCAACTACTGGGCCCCCTCAGCAATGTAGAGTTTGGGGTCCTGTTCTCCGTAATGGATGAAGCAGCTGGTCAAGCAGCAGTTTCCTGCTGCTCCATTCAATTCTATAGGAACATCACTCTCATACCAATAAATGGAGAGGCAGGACCCATACTCGACCTATGGCTCCATGAATTTGTAACAATGGGACCCCTGTTTTCTGGGTCCTCTTCTCATGATTGGTTGATATCCTGGTAGAGTCGGCTCCTCACCAATAACCTTATTACCCTATATGTGGATAGAGGGCACTTTACTAAGTTGGTTTGACCCTTTTAAGTGCTCCCTACTCTTGGGCCCTATCCGATCAGAAAAACAAGGGTCTTTCAAGTGAAGAGAGTACTGCATGCCATGCCTTTAACACCTAGCCTAAAGCTGTGAACTTGCACCTGCCCCACTGATAATGACCGGGGAATGAGAGATCGCATATTATAATCCAATCTTTACTATCTGCTGAATTCCATCTTGCTAGCAAGTGTGTCAGATTAAAATGAAGCTCTATGGAGAAAGGAGAGGGGAGTTGTAGCAGCTAGGTGTACGTCCACTAACACAGTGTGGATTAGTAATTTGCACATACATACTGCAGACTTCAGAGCTTCTAAAAAAAACTAAGATTTCACATCACATCATAACTATTCATGCACAACCTACCATCCTAGTGAGAAAACTATCCAAACATTGCTGAATATCTAAATGACATTTATCCAGGCCTTGCGTTTCACCCGCCAAACACTTGTCTCCCATTAAACTGTCCACTAGGTGGCGGCGATGTCATATAAGGAGACAGCAGCATTGGCACAGGCTGCACACCCATGAGCCGCTATACTTTCTAGAAATTGGCCCCAAACTTGATGGCTTGGAACTGTTCCAGCTAAATCTGTACGTTACCATGTTGATTTTTATCTGTCTATTTTCCTTCAGAGAGTCTGTGAAATTACAGCAGATATTTTTTTGCAGATTTTTAAAAGATCCTTAGGAGTTTAATGTTACGGTAATGAGCATAAAACACAATCTGCTTGACGCTGAACATTTTATAACTTGAGAGAATAACCATGACAGGAGGGGACGGTGGGGTCGGGGATGAGCCGGAGAGCTCGGTACTTTAGGCTTAACGTAACATTAGCTAGGTTTCTCCTTCAGGCTTTCTAGTATGTAAGCCGTGTGTGTTCGGAAATAGCCATCATTAAAAGGAAGAGCTGTCAATCATGTCTGCCAGAGACGATGATACGTTAATTGCTACGTTCTCTGAATTGGCTCATAAAAAGGTAATAAGTGAGGCTCCTGTCACGCTGAGCAGAGGAGTTAACAGAGACACCTAAATATTTAAATACTAGTTCCCTTCTAGACCGGGAGCGAATGACAATTATTGAGGAGGTACAGGAAGAAATGTAACCAGATCCGATCTATCCCGAGTCCTATCGAGGGCTAAATGGGCCATCAAGAGAAGAGGGAAACCTGCCGGTGGTAGGACATCATGATCCCCAAGAAAGCAGCGGATGGTATCGGCACTAACAACGCTCATAGACAATATAACTTGTCATTCAGTGCTCGTTAACTGCCATTAAGGGGGCGCTAACAAGTGTTAGCAGCTGGCACTAGATCTCGTAAATTACCTTTGATTGAGAGCCAGCACCTGGACATGACATTGTTTCAGGTTGCAAATCCAGATCCACCCCAACAATTCACAGAAAATCAAAAGCCGATGAAAACGGTCATGTAGAGGAATTCCCCAACGTGTGCTGATTGCTTTAGGCATGTGGACAAATCATGGCTGAAGGTCTACCGGGACAATATACTGAAATGTTACAGGACACTGTATGGGTCCTCAGATAACATCATCATTTCCAGCATTCCCTCCTCTACCCTGGTCCTTAGGATACATGTATATGACCTTTTCTTGATTCAGACACAATGAATTAGTTATTAGTTTTTGCAGTTCGTGTATCATCAGTGTGTAATCCTCCACATCCGTGTGTCATACAGTTTCACGGATCTCCCAAAAAGTGGAAAGGCTGATGTCAATAGCTTGTCCCTACTACTTGAAGGGTCATATAGTTAAAAATTTGGTACTCAGATTAAGATCCAGTTACTGCCCATTTCTTTAAAGGGATACGGTCACCTCCGATCATCTAAAAAAATGCCTGCAGTACCTGCACAACCATCCTAATTCTGTTACTCCGCGTTGCTGATGTGTGACAAAAACAACTTTTATTCTTCTTCTCTTTCATTTTTTCCAGTCAAGGAGGCGGGAGAGCTTTCCCATCCAGTCAAGGAGGCGGAGGCGGGAGAGCTTTCCCATCCAGTCAAGGAGGCGGGAGAGCTTTCCTCCCAAACCAACAACACGTGCTGGTAAAGGATTACAAACACTCCCTACATCAGCTGCCAGTGAGACACTAGGCCACATTTTTTAAGCAGTCTATGCCAGAGTAACAAACTGGTTGCACATGTATTTATGAACTGTCCGCGCTAGTATTGTGTGTATCTAGAGATGAGCGAAACTATTCGTTGATTCGGTAAAAATCTGAAGAATCTATTCTGCATTGCTTGGGTTTCCTCCTCCTTACCGTTTGCCTGCCTGGCTAAGTCTGGGGCGAGCATATGTAAATATGAATGCAGCCTTTTGTACTGCATGGTGCAGGTATGTAGACACACCTGGAAGGAGTTGTAAAGCTAAGACACACCTTGCATTATGTAATCTGAGGGTGCGGTCACACGTCGCGTTTACCGCATGCGTTTAAAAACGCATTGCTACAGCTGAAGGGAGATTTGCCTAATTAAACAGCTGTTAACACCTGCGTTTACAAAACGCATGCGTTAACCGCGATGTTAACGCATGCGTTAACAACCGCATGCGTTAACCGCGATGTTAACGCATGCGTTAACACTTGCGTTTTGTAAACGCAAGCGTTGACAGCTGTTTAATTAGGCAAATATCCCTTCAGCTGTAGCAATGCGTTTTTAAACGCATGCGGTAAACGCGACGTGTGACCGCACCCTAAAGGAAGATAACATAGTGATTTATTTATTGTTATTCATTTATATATAAGCAGTAATATATATTATGGCAGTATTACACATGTCAGAACTGTATTTGAATGCAAAAAATGTTGACCACAATACCTCATTAGACAGGTAATATATTTTATGGATGTATTACACACATGCCAAAAGCGTATTTGAATGCATGAATTGGGGATAGTAACCTCAAAACTAAAATAGGCAGGTTCAAATTTTCATAGACCAAAAGCAGCCTACGGAGCGAACAAAGCACATTTATCCCCATAATGATGGATTGAAGAAGCAGTGTGCGCAGGAATCACACTTTCCCTGAAGTTCGGATTGTATCCCGATACATGAACCTAGATTTGCTCATCTCTTATAATGGGAAAATTAGCAATTTTTGCCCATTTTCTGGTGTAAACAGAAATAACTTATAGGAGGTGATCAAACTGGTTGCACATGTATTTATGAACTGTCCGCGCTAGTATTGTGTAGCGGCTGCACTGTGCCCTCTGTGACACAACTCTGTGCAAAGCAAAGGGTGTTCAGGTGCATATTCCCACTGCCCGCCACATTTATGTCAGCAAGTACGACACAAATGTGCCGCACAAGAACCGGTTGTCAGGAATGTGTTGCCCGCAGCATGATAGTAGTGCAGTTTGTCTTAGTGTTAGTAAAAGTGGGCAACTCTGCCTTAATTACAGCCATATTCTGATATGCAAATTTGCCTTCTTGACTTCTCCTCTCCCAGGATCCCAATGAACCACCATCTCTGTGTCTCTTCAAATCACTGCTCTGCCTCCTTGTACTTAGGGACCGTCTGCTAATATTCAACTACAGACGTACAAAGCTCTATATAAAAGATGGGAAATATTGTGTCAATATTTTTTAAATGGTGCCTTGTGTTACATTCATGTCCTGTGACCAGGGTGAGGTCATCTAAGGTCCTATACCCTTTACATATGTGCAAAATGTACCCCATGCATGTATTCAATCATGTATACACATGTACAACATATCAAGCCTGTTTTAAAGAATAAAGGAACAGATTTTTATACGCCACCGTTAAGTGCTGGATTTTTGCTGGTTTTTTTGGAAGCCATGTATGTATCTGATCGCATGAAATCACAGCTGGTTTCCATGGAGGATGGAGAGGTGTAGAAGTCCATGGAGGCATGCTGTGATTTCATGTGAGCAGATACATACATGGGGTATATATAAGACTTTAGTTGACATCACCCCGGTCACATGACATGAACTGCTGAATAGTAAGGAGGCATATGGCAGGGTGAGGAATAGATGGGAGGGGGCCATGTGTGTCTCCAGTCAGCTTCACAGGGTGACACTGAAGTGACAGATGACAACCTTGACTGGAAAACTGAACATCCCGACTCCTTGACTGGATATCTGCTACACCAGAGAAGAATAAAAGTATTTACAGCATTCATACTAGCAGCTATTAGACACATACATATCAATGAATAAGTTACTGTTTAAGGCTTATGGGGCTTTACAGAAGTGACAGGTTCCCTTTAAATGCCTCCATCGCTGGTTCTGCAGCTCACATAAGGACCATAAGAGTGATGGGATCTGAAAGATGAGATTCTTATCTTTAATATCACACAAAAAGCCTATCTATAAGTACTATAAAACCGAAGATAGGGGTGTCTGAAGTGACTCTCCCCCTGCAGCCTCACGCAAAATAAAACTCATTTTTAAATAAATTTTGGGGAGATGGGTGACATTTCACATAAAAGAGGAAATTCTAGAAAGGACATTTCATCCCCTAATCTGGTGGCATTATCCCCCCCCCCCATACATCAATGACTTCACAGCTAAAAATGGGATCTTATATTTATAAATAAGCACTGAAATACTTAAAAAAATCTCCTTGGCCTTCTATCACATGCATTAGATCATCTGTTAGGTGGCTGAAACAAAAGGGTTGGGAAAATATAACAACTTTCATGGCAAAATAGCGCCACACTGGTGCACAGGTTGTGTGTAGTATTGCAGCCAAGCTCCTTTTCCCTAATGTTTCTTGGTCATCATCAGTGAATGTGGAATTTGCTCTTAAAAAAAAAAAAAAAAAGTTTATGGGTGACGGGGACCCTTTGTGAAAAATTCTTGCCACCAACACCAGTTATTTGAGAGAATTGGCCTTTAGCTACAGTCAGATTTTTTTTTTTCTCCCTGTGACAAGGTAAATCCTAATAATCTAGAACAGACATTTCCTATGCGTCAGGAACAGACTGGCAGAAAAACATGGTTCAAAAATAAAATGCATCCGCGCCACATGACGGAGCAGAATGAAGAGCGTCTGAGCGCTCCGTATGAAGTCTGAATCAATTGTTCTGCTTATATAAATAGTAGGACTGGATCTCGCCATTCTTCATGCGACGTGTCCTGGCCAGACAAGCTGTAGCCTTTGTCAGGACATTATGTTCTTCATTTGGGTGGACCTGCAAGTTCTCACGATTGGGTCATTAGAGTTTTTTGAATGTCTGGTGTAAAGAGTCTAAAGGGAGTCTGTCACCAGATTTTACCCCTTTACCACCCTCTCAGTGGATGCTCTTTCAAGAATTCCCTGCAAATTTCAACCATTTATCTATTTAAAAATACAAACAAACTCCAAAGTCATATGAAAATGGGCAGAGACGAGTCATATTTTGCTTGAGTCAAGTCAAGTTTAGGATCTCTGCGTGCTGTCATTAAACAAAACTTTTAGTGACAAAATCTGGTCCCAGAATGATGACATTGGAGCACGGCTCATTACAAGAAGCTCAAGACTACAAAAGTGATTTCATCATTATAAAATAAGAAAGCAGGGTCCTTTTGGGGTGTGGGCGCTGAACATACTGGTTATGCTCCTTTTTCACAAAGTACCAAAATTACATTAGATCCCGCCAAACGAGAACTTACTATTCCAGAACTGTGACTTGCTTAAAGAAAGTTCTGGAAGAGTAGGCAAGTTTGTTTGTTTTCCCCTAAATTTGTGTTGTGCTAAAACAGATTACTAATTGCCGTGCAGCTTCACACCCCTCCTTTGGTCTCTCAATGAAGAAGGAGCAGGGATCCTTAAGATTAACCCATTTGTGCTTTGCATGGTTTTTCCAAGATAGTTTTAGGAAGGTGAAGAAAAAAAAATTGCACTCATTGGGCAATAGAATAGGATGGAGGCGCGACTAATCACCATCACCAACGATGAAGTCACTGAAAAGTCCCAGTAATTATTGGTCAGTAGAGTCAATAAAGAGTCCCCCTGGTTATATGATAACAGAGTAGCCTGACATCAGACAGGTATTGTCGTTTATACTTGCTATTCAATAACAATGCTATAATAATACACACACATATATACACATACATACACACACACACATACATATATATATATATATACACACACACACACACACACACACACATATATACATACATATATACACACACATATACATACACAAACAAACACACACAAGTAAACACTATGTACAACCAGTGGCTATTGGAAAATATCTATATGAAAGATTTTCATTCTGACATAATGTACGAGGTTATAGGCTGTTACCTATTGTATGGAATATTTGGCGCCGCTGACTTGGTGCAGTGACACCCTATAGATCACGTCCGAATGAGCTTTACAAGTAGCATAATATGAGGTGGATGAGGTGAGTATAGGGCGATGGATAAGAGGGGGCTGATCACACGCAGCATGGAGTGAGGAGTCTGCAGGCAGCCGCCTCGGTGTTGATGTTTAGTCTGCACATACCTGAAAGAATCCAGGAGGGACTGGACCCACTGGCATCCCATCCCCTGGGGGCATGTTTCCCAAAACAGGACTGGGCGCAGCCGCCGCACTCTGCAATGAAACACAACACTGACGTTAGTGTCATCTTGACATCAGAACCACACATAAACATGCAGGTCATCACCCACACAAAGTTATAGAAATTCTTCAAGTATAAGAAGAGAGCAAAGTGTAGGATCACCATTATGTACACGTAATATGACATTTCCCTGTACAGCGCAATCTTATACTGCAGACCTATATACGTTATATTACATTGTATGGGTGGAGACCCGAACATATAAGAACAGACTCGTATATTGGTTTTAAACCCAGGACGTGAAAGGCAGAAGCACAAACACCCGAGCCCCATGGCTGGCAATGCAGCTCTATGCTGTGGAAGCTCAAGGATTTGTGCGTCTTTTGGCTTATTGGTATACGTGCGCTGACCACGTGGCAGTCACATTTCACAGACTGAACTCCGAGCAGCATCATGATGCTAGAAGCTCTTCCCCCACCCAACCCCCACGAGGGACATGTCAGCCGTTTGCACATGGGACACAATGGTTGCAGAGTATTTCCCCAGCAGAGATTCTGCAGTCCTTCTACAAGCATCATCTTAAATACTTCCTGCAGTGTATATCTGGCCAGGGGCGGATTAGGACTGCCATGGTCCCTGGGCTGTATGAATATTATAGCCCCCACAAGTTTGGAATCACTTCCTACATATGGTACTAGAAGCGTCTTGGAGATTTGAGGATGTGTCCCTTCTGCCAGCTTTCAATCTGTGGGTCAATGACCCTTTGAGGACCTTTAAAAGGTCCTGAAATGCCTCTTGTGTACACGTGTATTGAGAGCATACCGATGTACGAGGATTTCATGGATGAAGGTTCAGTATGAAATGTGGTCAAGGGTTTGGTTGGCCATGGGCCCCCTGCTACCGCCCAAACTGCCTATATTATAGTCCACTACCGTGTATGGCATCTGGATAAATCCCTTACACTACACTTCTCAGCACGTAACATGCAATGTGTGTGGGCGCCATTATGCCACCACAAGTGCTGTCAAGTATTTATCAGTCATCATAGGGGAATTTAACAAGGAGGTCCGCTCTCTTGACTTAGGGTGATGTCACACATGGCGATTTTAGGCCGTTTTTAGTTGGTGCGTTTTCAGATCGTAACAAACAGATTGTTTTTGAAACCGCATGCGTTTTTGTCAGTTTTTCTGAATTTGTGCAATTAAAAAAATGGACAAAAACGGATGCATTTTTTATATCAGTTTTACTAGATACACTAACATAACAATTCTGAATAATCTTTCCTTAGAACCTGCATCGCGCCGTCCCTCTGTTATTCCTAGAAATGTATTAGATCTAGGCATGGTCACTACTTGTCAAAGAGGTGTGTCCAATCCCACTGTGAGCTCTGATTGGACAGTGTAGCAATGTGCAAGAGTCCTCCGCTGATAAATAGTAACAGCCAATTGTCAATTCCGAATTGTTCATTAGTTACTAAAACGGGCAAGTTTATAGGTACTGACGGCTTAACCCTTGCAGTCACACATCCCACTCTCCGGCACATATAGAAGCCCATTTCCATTGCTCTCCTGCGGCCTGGCACTATGACATGGGTATTTTACACCAGGGCTTTGCATTCCGCAGAGGGAACACGGAAGAAAAGGAGAGAGAAATCATTGATCCCTCTGGGGCTTTTCTCAAGAACATGTGGGCTTATGCTGCGTAGAAGAAAAGCCGCGTGGATCACGGTTCTATTAAGTCGCACAGCGGGCTGGATGTTGTCGCTGGCTAACAACTGGAGAGCCACAGGTTAACAGCACACGAGGCTTAATGTGCCAACAAACAGGCAATAAGGCTGAAAGTGTGCCAACAACTTCTAAATAAAGCCGAGTCATTAACACGTAGGGGAAGCGGATCTAGACGTCTTCCAGATACAACACTGCCACGACGGGATGAAATAAAACATAACACGAAAATCCTGCCCAGGCCAACATTAATATTCATAATAGATCACAGAGAGGTTTCAATAAACAGATCCAGTACAATATAGTGAATATTTCATTACTCCTATTCAAATATTTATCAGATGTTATGGGGTCTTCCATTAAAGGGAGATGACAAGACGACGGCATCTGCATCTAGTGACAGATACACATCCATATTATGGAATCCGTGCGGTCAGACGAGGTATTCCAGATTTATGTGGAAATATAGATACCGTATATCTGTAGGAACAGGTCTAGAAAGTGGAAAAGTTCATACGCGTCAGCAAAGGCAGGTTCAAGCTGAGGATTTAGGTTTTATTTTTAGCCTAAATGTATTGCGTCTGGAAGGTGGTATGAGACAGTGTAACAGCCCGCAAAGCTGCAGCATGGAGGGGCTCTGGTCAGTAGTGGATTATAATATAGGCGGTTTGAGCGTTAGCCTGGGTCCCAAACCTTCTATGGGGGTGGGGGCATGACCACTCAAACCACCCACCAAATTTTTATACTGAGAAGGATCTTCACTCATGAAATCCTCAAACATTTGTTCCTGCACTCAATACACATGTACACAAGAGCACCCTTCCCTGGAAATCCACCATGATAAAATCCACTGTGATAAACCAGGGACACTTCCTCATAGATCCAGGTAATCGTATTATATTCGTTATCGATTGCCTTCTTCCTTCTGAAATAAACATTTAAATTATGCTAATGAATGGCTCTGTGCAGGAGCACTTCCCCCTGCCACTGTGTGAGATTATCTCAGGTAGAGGGAGGAGGAAGTTCTGAGGGAGCAGAGGGGGAGGGGAGACAGCCTGCGAGGCTACAGCATGGAGGGGTTCTGGTAACACCCCCTGAGGAACAGTTCTTTCTCAATGGTATAATTTTAACATTTGATTTCAGAAGAAAGGAGGCCATGGATAACAAATATAAGAAGAATTCAGGTGTCCCTGGTTTACCATGATGGATTTTGATGGTAGATTTCCATTAAACATTGAATAGATATTGATGTTGATGATACAGAGTTGATGAAAAAAAAATAAAAAATAGACAGTAATAAAGATATATTACAATTGAAGATTTTACACTTGTAAACTACAAAAGCAATTTTGTGTTACTACCATCTATTGTGCATTGAATCAAAAACAAAATAACGCACAAGCGCAAATCAAGGTTGATATGTCTGATAGTATAATATGCATACAATGTGGTACAAGTACACAAAGCATCACCGATTACTCTCCAGGTTCACATCCATTGATTCAGCTCTTCTCCAATGACTACCGAGCCGGTTATAATAAGAGTCGGAGGCTCTTGTTGCAGAACATTATTCATTTGCTTAATTTTGTGATTTTCTAAACATAACTGATCTTATTGTAACCGCACAGGATTTACTAAATACATAGAGCAAAGGCTAAAAAGTCATAATAGAAGTTTCATTCAATGGCTGAATAGAATTTTATCAACGGTACATGAGAAGACAACACATGGGTGGCCGGGACTGTGACGTCTATACGACTGAATTGGATATATGACCTTTTCATATGGACACTATAGGGGAGGGGATCCATGGCAATGCATTGAATTCTTAAAGGAGTTGTCCGCATTTTTCCAATATATTCTTTATTGATTCCTCATAGTTTACAAGATCTCTGCTTGCTGTCCTGATATAGAAAGCTTTTATGTTTACGGCCAGTGGGTAGAGATCTGTCCATGGTCACACAGGTCCACAGCTCGTTACTATCAGAGAGTAATTAGAGCTGTGTGTTATAACGAGGCATGCATCTGCATGTCCATCCCAGACCATGAACAGGTTTTATGTCCACTGGAAGTAAACATAGAAGATTCTATAGCAGGACAGCAAGCAGAGATCTAGAAAACCATGAGGAATCGATATATATTAGAAAGTTGTATAACTTTTCCTTATGCAAACAATATCAATTATTTGCTGAAAGTGGACAGCCCCTTTAAGAGTCCCCAGCATAGATTAGGAGAACAGGGGTCCTATATTTGAAAAGAGTCACAGTCTTGAATGTATATGGGACCTACCAAATCTGTACTTAACGTCTTCAGCGCCAAACAGACTTAAAGGAAACCTACCATCTGATTTGATGCATTATGAAGCAAACATGCCTTGAGATTGCTGTAGCTACACTGGTGCAGAAGCATATCTTGGCTAAACCTTGTGCTTAGTGGTTTTGCTGAAAAAACAGATATAACATTATGATAATGAAGCTCTGTGGCTTCTATGACTGGTTCAGCACTTCTCCTACCACCTGAGTTATTCACTGCAGGAGAGGATGATGTAATCCCCGGGTTATGCCTGAAGACAGAATAATCAATTGCTGCACCATTCCCCAGCTGCTGTGTACTAACCTCCATGTGTAATGACAAGCTCGTGTGTGATGTGTTTATGTAGGCAGCCAGTCTGACCCAGCTTTCCAAGGGTCCTGAATGTTAGAATTGTTTTTTGAGCAACACACCTCAACTCGGGGATTAACCAAGATATGATCCTGCATCAGTGTAGCTACAGCAGTCTCAAGGTATGTTTGCTTCATAATGCATCAAATCAAATGGTAGGTTTCCATTAAGTGACGGTCACAATATAATAATTCATCACCTCTCATCTAAACTGCACATAGGCTAAAAGTGGATGTTATTACCTAATCCCTAAACAAAAGAGATTGTTGTGAGGTGATAAATATAAGGCCATGTTTCCCCCCTGGCGTTGATAAGGTTTCTAAAGCAGGCGAGCTGTACATAGGATATTTGCTATACAAGGCAAATATTAGACTCCATTGGTAACTTTCAAAGGCTTACAACTATATTGTGCTGTAATACAAGTGACCGCTCCTCAAGCTTATCGTACATCACGGCTAAGGACAGGTTTGATTCACCTCTTCTTCCTGGAGAAGTTTAGTGCAGAGCACAGCAGTCACCGTAACGGCTCCATGAAGATGGAGGGGGCTCCAGATAAAGAAGTATAAAACCCCAGCAATATATTTGTAATGACATTACCGGCACAGCGTGAGCATTAATGGCAGGCACCGCATATCTCCTCCGCACAGAGCAGGGGACCGAAAATTTATTGATGCAATTATCAATGGTTTTGTTTGCTACACCTGTAATTTAGCAGCTTCCCTCCTTCTCCTTCATACAATAGGCCATTTAATTTGCTCAATATTTTATAAATAAAGCACATTGATGTAACATCAAGAAGTCATTATACTAATGGGGTTTCAATAGGTGAGTGGCACCGCAATGTGTGCACTGATGTCTTTCCATTGTCTGCTGATTGTTTTAGAAAATACAACTCATTACCTGCGACGACAAAAACAACGCTGCTATTCGAACTTTAATATACTCCTGGTGCAGTGATAAAATGGCGTCGTCTCCTCCGAAACGCCTATGGATGGGTGCGCTTCATTCTCTAGATACACAAATTCTTCTGGCATCTTTGCCAACTTTACTTTTTACTGCATCACATTCCTAATTAGATCCCATTAAGAATTGGTCGGCCCAGGTTGTGTAGTGGTTTAGTATTGGAGGATGTCAGGAAAGTGCATCATAGTAATAGTGATCCCCCAAACCAAGATGGGCCATTTCGATCACCTTTAGGCGCCGTCTGGATACAACAGAAAACCATGTTCCTTACATACAAAACATCCCAGTGTTGTCTATGCTGTATGAAAGCTGTATGACTGCTCAGTGAAGAAACCCCCCATGGTTTATTCGCATGGATGGTGCTAAATGAAGCAAGAATTTGCAGTCTATTCATTTAACAAGGAGTATACAATACAATAACCTATATAAATGGCTGCCCAATGGGAGAAGAAAAGAAATAAAAAACATAATATTTTTTATTAAATCTAGTTTTGACACAGACCAGGAACCCCACATCCGGATAATATCAATAACAGAAATCAGTAAAGTAACATGTAACAAAGGTGGTTTTCCCACACGGGAGATATGATGGATGACAACCCTATTGTCCCCTACTGTTAGATCAGTGGTTCTGTGAGTTGAGACCCCTTTGGGTCACACAAACCGGAAGCGCGCAATCTGTGTCATAGCAGGCAACGCATTAGGACGCGTCTTCCTGCAACGGGTCAAGGGCCTATGGCCAAAGATGACCAGCCCCAGGGAGACGGATGAGGTCATCACGCGTTGCATGGGCAGAGCTCCAGCATCGTAGTGACGGAAGTGGCAAGAGCAGAGAGAAGGCACATAGAGGAACAAGGCAAGTATATTTTATTCAAATTCTTTTCTATATGTTACTGGTGGCATCGCTGTGCCTGCAGGCTACTGTGGGGCATCATTGTGCCTGCAGGCTACTGTGGGGCATCATTGTGCCTGCAGGCTACTGTGGGGCAAGCCTGTGCCTGCAGGCTACTGTGGGGCAAGCCTGTGCCTGCAGGCTACTGTGGGGCATCACTGACTACTAAAGTAGAAAAATTACAGTTATAAAATGGCATCAAAAATAATTTGGGGGGGGGGGGGGGGGTCGCCACTTGAGGAACTGTATTAAAGGGTTGTGGCATAAGGAAGGTTGGGTTGAGAACCAGTGTGTTAGAAGATCCATGAAAATATTAATAATAAACAATTATAATAATTAGAAGACGAGTAATGCTGTAGCCGTGGTGAATAATACACAAGAGCAAGAGGCCCATTGGACAATGACAGGGACAACCTTCTCCTATGACCTATATAACATTCGTGCTCCAATAGCTCAGTGTTGTATAACTTGACTTACAGAATATGTTAGAGTTTCATACTCCGTATATTCCCTAGTGGATGAGATACAAAGATCAGGTCACAGGAAAAAACAAAATAAGTGACAATCCAAAAGGAAAATCTGCAGTCCAATGATGTGTGCCTTAGTGTTGGCTACAAAGATGCATAGATTTTAACATTTTTCAAAAACAATATAGAGAAATATTAGAGAAATATATAGAAATTGCAATGAATAATACAAATCTCTCTATATACATCTGCCGAGCCTTTGCCGTTTTCAGTCGGTTTCTAGAACCAAGAGCGATTCCCATATTCTCCAGTAGGTGTCACTCTCCATCTCTGCTTTAATGCAGATTATGAAAGTGGTCAAAAAATAAAATACTTTTGTTGTCAAAGGGACGGGGAATAAACTCTGCTGGAGACTAACTGACATATTCCTACTTTTCTCGGAAACCGCAAGACACAGTTTATCTACTCGGGGTTGGCTGGAAAATAACATCTGCAACAAAGGACTAGGTTAGAACAGAGCGAGACTCTAGAATATTACTAGCCGTAACTGGCTTGTCCTTGTCAGCGCTCCGAGCAGAAGCGACAGCAGGCTGCAGCGTGACAGTGTGTGATGCTCATAGAAAAGCTAAAGATTATTGGAGAAACCAAAAGTGAAAAATTAACAGAAGCTACTGCGGCTACCATGTAGTAATATACAGAAGTTCTGACCCTACACATCTGGCAGTGTCAGGTAGCAGCCTTGTAGATCTGTGTCTCCATAACTTTGTGTGTACAGGAGTGTAAAAATACATTTATATTCCAGGATTGTAGCTGGACATGAAGCATTTTGGAGAACGGGTGTATGAGAGGTCTTCACTATACTGCTACACAGCCTACAGCAGAGGGGAGAGTCAGTGAGGTGTGCATTGAAGAGGTCTTGCACACCAGTGCTGCAAGTCCAGCCACTATCCTGGAATATATACCTGAAAATTTAACTAGATCTATTACAGATGTGTGTACATAAATTGGTTAAGAGGCTATGTGCACCAAAGCACTTATCCCCATCCACAGAATAGCTGGAAGTCCCACCAATGGAATAAATGAACCAGTCACCCATGCCTACTGGTGCTTCAATAACCCATGGTCAGACCCATGTTCTCCTATACACAGGGGAACAGGGAATAAATGTCTTGGCACGTATAACAAAGCAGTTGTGTAAAGGGATTATCTGGAATAATCTCTCCGTGGTTTATATGCATGCCACGTCAAAAAGAATGTTTTTTGATGAAGACCACTGATGGACACAATGAAATTGCATAAAAATACTAGAAAATATAGGAAACTTGCCAATATATATCATTGGACAAAAATGCCACTATTCCTTCCCCTACATATAAAACAATCATTA
This sequence comes from Engystomops pustulosus, assembly GCA_019512145.1. Taxonomy (NCBI): domain Eukaryota; kingdom Metazoa; phylum Chordata; class Amphibia; order Anura; family Leptodactylidae; genus Engystomops; species Engystomops pustulosus. Next base: position 283,735,502 of record CM033641.1, on the reverse strand, counting down.
TCTGGCATTTCACATTGTTCTGTTTACAGAGAGATCAGGTTACCTGCTTACCATAGAGGTCTATGGAGAGAAGAGGAGCAGGAGAAAGCAGCTTTAGAGGGGAAACAGACTGTGGCTTCTGGTGAAAGTTGTACTTTCTTCTAGCGCTATATCGACAGGCCGCTTACCACCAATGCAAAACCTGTAGCTAGCCCCCCTAATTATTCATAGCACAGGTCCAAGAAACTGAAAGTTTTCCAGCCCTGTAAGGCTTCTGTGCCTGGGTGCAACCATATAATAACAAGCATCTTAAGTTATACCTGTGCCTGAATTCTTGGCTATACTGCCAATTAGTGCTGTATAGTATCCTCCATGCTGCTGTTTCACCATGAGTCCCTCTTCTCTATGGGTCCCTCTGTATAGTAGACATCATAGTTGCTAAAAGTCGCTGCCAAGTTCAATGCAACAGGAGGGAAGACTAGCAAAAAATGGTGTGTGCTAAAAATATCACACCGTAACAGTGTTACATTTTAGATTTACGTCACCTTTGGGTACATTTTAGAGTGGATCTGGCACATAAAGTGGTTCTTCAGCTTTCTTAATAGACAAATACCGAACTCTATATTTTACATCCCTGATAACTATATTAACGAACACTTAATTAAACAATTATATTACATTAACTTTCTATTATTGATTGAAGTTGATCTCCTATTGTGGCCTTTTAGGATATATGATATACCGTAATTGCTGCTATGTTCCTGATGTGCTGCCATTTCTGGGTTTTTTGTGGATATGGGCTGGGGAACAAGTCACTATAGATTCATTTTTAATCAACTGTTCGATGAAAAGTGAAACTGATGAATCATGAATCATAAAAAGGGGCAAGACAGGCTAATTAAGAGATGGCTTTATCTCAGTAGCAGCGCCTCCGATAGATGGTGCCTGGTACTGCAACTCAAGGGAACCTGTCAGGGCGATTTGGGACACTAAACCACCAACCGGTCCTTATAGACCAGTGAATGTTTTTTTAGCGATTGTTTAACAAAAAAAAAAAAAAACTTTATACTTACCTGTGCAAGCCTGTAGGTGCGGTGTACTGTCCCGGCTTCACTTCCCGCATTGCAAGAGGAGGTGCTGGTGCAGGATCTGAAGATGCGAGTCCAATCCAGGTAAGTATAAAAAGGTTTTTTTTTATCTTTATTGACACCACACAAAGCTTATATACAGGTCAATTTGGGACCCTAAACCATAAGTTCGTAAGGACCTGCAGTTGATTTAGGCTCCTAACTGCAAGTTTTTCTGATACTTAATAATAAGGAGATTTGTCAGGGCCGGACAATCAACCAATGTGTATGGAGGAATTGCTTCCCAAAAGTTGGACAGATAGGGCTTTAATTTTTTTTTTTTTTTTAATCATGTAAGAGTTACCAGAGGACACCTGGTTTGGGAGAATTAATGTGTATGGGAGGTTTTGGATGAATATAATAAAAATATAATAACAGTTATTCCTGGCATTTAACCCAGTAACAGAAAATAGCTCCCAAAGTTGAAAATGCCACATTTTGCAACTTATAAAAAAATGTAACAAAAAGTGATCAAAAGCCAGTAGAGTTCTCAAAATGGTAGCATTGAAAAGGTCATCTCATCTCGCAAAAAACACACAGCTCCATATAGTGAAGTATGTAAAAGTTACTAGCACCAGAAGATTACAAAATGAAGAATTTTCATTTTCGGAAATGTATGAAAACATAAAAACCTTAATAAACTTAGTATTCCCATTATCGTACCGACACAAAGAATATAGGAGACAAGTAATTTACTGCGCTCAGTGAACGTCATAAAGAAATTTTTATTTATTTATTTTTACTAATTTCACTGCATTTGGAATTTTTTCCCCGCTTCCCAGTACACGGCATGGAATATTAAATGCCAACATTATGCAGTGCAAGTGCAGAAAACAAGATCTCGCACAGCTTTTTACTTTGAGATATAGAAAAGTTCCAAGTGAGTGTAAAAAAAAATAAAAATAAAATAAAGGGTGAAAAATTAAAATACAAAAAAAAAAAAAGGGCCTGGTCACCAAGGGGTTAATGGATTTGTAGAAAATTATCAGTTAAAGTAACAGACACTAAAATGAAATAAACAAACAGTGACGCAGCGGTTAGAAACTCATAACTTAAAAAAAACAAAAAAAAAAAAAACAAAACAAAATAAAACCTTAAACAAACGGATGAATTCATAACAGAAACCTAGCGCAGATGTGAATGAGCCTCACTGCGGGCTCTATAATTTTTCTTCTCCACGGTCAGCTAGCTATGAAAATGTAATAGGTTCATAGTGATAAAGACCAGACCCAGAGGTGCAAGATGTGACTACCAAAAATATATTCCTAGCCCCGAGTACAGGAGCTCTTCACCTCTGAAGCCAAAAAGCAACAAAAACTTTAATAAAAGGAATGAAAAAAATAAATAAAACACTCGGGTTTACACAAAGCTGAAAGACAGGAGCAAGAATCTACGTGTTAAACAGCATTCAGCCTGACTTAAAACATTAAGATCAACTAGATTGCACAAATGGAGGAAACGTATTTGCATCTCTGCTCCTGGATAGTCTGATAAATAACTAAATGAAAATGTGATACACTTGGCTTCACACGGCAGTAATGATTTAGTACAAGGACCTGAATGAGAAACAAGGCTGGTAACAATCTCACGCACCCAGAAAACAAGATGGAATTTGCACTGTGTTCTGCTAAAACAAGAAGAAGAGGGAAAAAAAAAAAAGTGAAGAAAATATATGCAAGATCCAGAAGAGATGAAAGCACGGGGCGTGTATTGACCAAGCTATGGGGAATATTGATTGCCAAGCTACCGAAAATAAAACCACATAACACAGACGTAGAATTAAACTGTATGAGGCATTTGCAGCCTCATTTTACAATCTCATCATCTCCTAATGACCACGTTAACATTAGAACCTGCCGAGAATGCGGAGAATACAAATCTTCTAATCCCTCGGTTTAAAGAGCGAGCGCTAATGTGGCGACATCCCAGAACGGGCGACCGCCCCACGGCACTTCATGTCATAGCGGCCGCTGTTTGCCATTTCTAAAATTTTGTACAAAAGGGTCAGAGCGAATTTAAAGGCAAAAAAACAAAACAAGAAAACTAAAATTTCCATCACAACGCTATCGCTCATGTCCCATTGGATAATAAGTTCCATACACTGACCCTGACCCCCAGCTTCGCCACAAGAAGTAGCTTTCATCCTCAAAACATATAGACCGCTGAATCCTTGCACAGCCCAGGGGCAGGCTGACTGCCATGGGTGCTGGGCTGTATGAATATTATAGCCCATTAAGGTTCAGAATTCACTTCCTACATATGGTAGTAGAATCAGCTTCTTGGGAAATTGAGGATGAGTCTCTTTCAATATATGGTTTCAGGATCTTTGGAGGACCTTCTAAGGTCCTGAAGTGGCTCAATGTAAATTGAGAGCAGGAGAAGGTTACAAGGATTTCATGGGTCAAGGCCCTTAGTATAAAATTTTGTGGCTTGGGCCTTGGGCTGCCACCCAAACCACCTGTATTATCCACCACTGACACAACCACATTCACTGTACAATTAATATGTATGTATGTATGTATGAATGTATGTATGTATGAATGTACGAATGAATGTATGTATGAATGTACGAATGAATGTATGTATGAATGTACGAATGAATGTATGCATGTATGTATGAATGTAGGTTTGTGTAAAACACCCCCTCGTCGAGAGATGACTACCTTTACCTCATTTGTACTCTACAAAATCAGTAAATGTAAAGTAGTGTAAGCGATCCTACCATTGTATCCTGCAGCATTGGTAGCTCTACCAGCCTTCCATCTCTATAAGGACCTAGATTACTGAATCTCTATAGGACTGTGAAACCAAGTGTGGTTTCTGGCACTTGCGGCTAGGCAGCCATCCAAAGATTTTGAGTACCCCATAGTAGAGCTTTACCTAAAATATTAGAGATTATAATGCATAAATAAAATAATACCAGAGTCTCCCTTTAAGTCACTTCAATCACTTAAGAATCTGCCACCTATCCAAGCATAACAAACGGATTAATAGTATTTTGCAGAAAAATGCACCGTGCTATCAAAAATAGCTACATTTCCTCTGTCTATTACAACATTTCTGAGAAATCCCCAATTTAATAAGGTGGTTGGTGTACCCAAGACATGGCCTAAACACCAGGAGCACTGCTATTCTTGCCTGGGCCATGATATAAGCAGGAGATTTGTTTTTGAGAAGCGGAGGCTTCATTGCAAGTTCTGTAAATATCCCAAACTTTTTTGTGTTTGCTACAACGCAGCTCCCCAAATGTATGGACCTTATTATACTCCGCTGCCTCCTCTGCCCGACATATGTGTTCTTTCCATTATATTCCCGAGGAGGACAGAAGTGCAAGTGTGAATGAAGTTTAAGAACTTTCTTTTAAAACAGTCAGTCAGTGCCGCTTCTGGGGGATGTTACTATAAATCATATACAAGAAGATAAATAATATCTAGTATGTATGCACAGGTACATAGATATAGTAACATACAGAACATAAATACATCAAAAGGAACAACACGGATACAAGTCTTTTTGCACAGAAGCTTTCGTCTAAGGAAAGTTACCTACAGCCCATACAATGAACAATACTAGGAAAAAAATCCAGACCAAATAAAGCAGCAGCCGGAGCTAATGGGACTCGCGCTCGTTTACAGCGGCTTTCAAGGGTCTACAGTGAATTTATTCTCACTGGCCAAGCCAATGATTTCTCCATGTACAGCTCAATACAAAGCGGCTGCTTTAACTTCCCAAGAAGATCAATTTGGGAGCGGAATAATGTGCAGATGCTGAAGTGTCAGACATCGGAGCAGTAAAGGCGTCACAAAGCGGTGATTCTCCAAGCGGCGCTGGACTGTAAAGCAAAGCCAGAGACACAGCTGTAGACAAGCTGCAAGATGCCAGGGCCACCGCAAGACGGATCACCCTCACCACGCAGCGCCTTGTGTAAATCCACCCTGCCACCGACACAGGAGATAACTCAGGGCCACCAATAACTGCTAGTACGGAGCAATAACCTCACCGAGCGCAGAGGGAAAGAATCAATCCGGAGCCCGGGCTACAAATGTATCACAAGCTCCACATATATGAGAAGAAAAATGTTCTAAAACAGCAAAAATAACTATTCCTTCCTATAGATATTAACGGCAACATCACAGTCTAGGTAAAGCCAGACACCATATACTGATCCTTTAACAACAAATTATGGGAAGGATTTCCTTAAATGTTATGCATAACATTATGTTCCCATAGCAACGGCGAGCACAAATTAAGAGCGTTCAATTTTAGAACGTTTAGATGCCCGGCAATTTTTTTTTTTTTTTACCACACATTTGATGAGCAGCCATTAAACATCGCTTATGTCAAACGCAATTTACAAAAACACAAACATCCCTCAGACATAGAACGCTATGCGGAAAGCGATGAAAATTACTTTGAAAAAAATGCACATTTATCATTTGTGGCTTCTTAACGACAAATTATTGCGCGTCAAATTTACCTGAAATATAAGCAATAGATTTGATATGAAAAAGAAAAAAAGTATATTGTATTCGAAATATCAAGACTTCATGAAAAGAGGATATAGTACAATTTATAGCTACAACCGTGGCTGTTATAGGCATTGTACCTTTGTGCCAATATTCAACCACAGACATATACACCCCCCTTCACTTTCCCGGGGGCTGTTATCAGAGGTAGGAAATGCTACACAATGTTTTGCTGGAGCCTTGAAAGAGACCTCTGAGGCTGAAGAGAAATCCTAAGGGAGAAGTGAGACAGCGGCTGTGTGTGACTGGCCCTGCTACATCATTAACCACTCACTCAGGAAGGTGGGCTTAAGAGTGATGCTGACTATATGGTGAGAAATCAGCCTCTCACCTCAACCCTCCCGCAGGAATTCTCTTCAGCCGGGGTGAGCCACGTCAGAATCAGTGAGGTGGGCAGGGTAGCTTGACTGTATTCTGCAGCTCCTCAACTCCAGGTAAAGGACCCTATATGACATCACTCTAGTCACATGACATGCGCTCAATGATGTAACAGGACTCGCTCTCTCAACTTTCCAGCAAGGCTCTATGTAAACAATTTGACACAGTAATTTTTTTTACCCCCAATGATAAGTAAACTGAAGTGTATATGTCTCTAGTAGAATATAGTTCCACACAGCAGCATGTCCTAGCAGTGAGACCTGTCAATCAGTAACAGGGAGGCAGGGCAATGCAAGTAAAATTCTCCATCAATTTTATGGGATCACATCAGGCGAGTTGCATATAAGTTTACAAACTGATTTTTTTTTTTTAACATTGCAGAGATGGGAAAGGACAGTGCTTTTAAATCATATTTTTATAAAGTTTTTATTTTGGGCAAGTAAATTTAAAAATGGCAGGTCCCCTTTAAGTTTTTAAGTAGTTGAGAAAAACATTGGTGAAAAAAATAAAAATCTAATTTTTTTTTCATGACCTAACCACTGAACTCCATGAAGGAGAAGGCACCTACAGGACATGGAGGACGCTCTGGTAGATAATCAATAGTCCAATTTAGACAAAGCCTTCTCCAGCCTCTACTATTAGCAAATCTAAAGCCTGCGCCCCTGCCAATTCCTGCAACATTTCCAACACATAAAAATGCTCTTGTCTCATTCAAGGTTGAATAGCAACGAAAAAGTTTTTGCACAGGCAAGCATTTTTCTTTTTTGTCGTAGATTCTGGCTGAGGACACGGTTACGGCAGGAAATAAAAATTACACTGCTCAGGAAGGAAGCTAATGAGCTCCCCTCCTCCAAGGGCCATTAGACGACTTCCTGAATACATGAGAAGCCTAGCACAAGAAAAGATAGGCAAACACAGGAGATCTCATCACATCACACCCTGCGTGGTCACTGCCACATGTGCCAGCCTCCCAAACCCAACATAGACATGCTACACATCCATGCATGTATATACAAGCCGTATACAGGCAAGATGGACTAGACATATGTTTGCCATTACACAGGCTGAAAACTATGACCTTGGAATAATTCCTTCTGCTACGTTGCATGGCTCAGATGCTGCCTTCCCAGATTCCCCTTGAAGGTTGTGTCTTACTGCGGGAGAGGATACAATGATGTGTGCTCAATGCAATGCTACAGCAGGGCTGGCTAGTGCTGGATTAGAAATACAGTTTTGGATGCTCTGGACACGTTCAAAAATTGAAAATTAAAAAAAAAGTAAATAGACATAATTAAAAATAAATCAATTGACTTAATATAAAATGTGAAATAAGATCAGTAAACATTTAAAGGCTATTAGGAGGATGGATGGTTGATATAATTACATTTATGGCAATATATTAACAAATACATACCGTACATACTCCAGTATAAGCCGAGACCCCTAATTTTACCACCAAAAACTGGGAAAACCTATTGACTTGAGTATAAGCCGAGGGTGTAGTATACAGCTAGCCAGCCCTTATGTAGCATACAGCCAGCCCCCATGTAGCATACAGCCAGCCCCCATGGACCCGAATCCACCGCAGAGAACGCGCCGCTGGATCGCGAATAGACCGGGTAAGTAAATCTGCCCCATTGTGATCCTGCCCTAACTGATCGGAGTGTTCCAAGATGGCGCAGCCCGTCCAGCGGGAGAGGAGAAGCATCGGAGGAGGAACTGGGGGAATCAGATGCCAGCTGCGTAGAATAGGCCTCCGGAGAGCGCCACGGTCCCCCTCTACGCAACTGTTAAAGCAGTTCAATATCAACCAGGCAGAGAGTAATTAATAAAATAATAAATTGGCCAAAAATAGACACAGACAAGTCTAGTTGTATCCACGGAGATCTGATCAGACCTTGGCGCACCTTTATTCTTGAACCCTTTCGACGGTCGGAGGGTTTATCCATTTGCGTAAGTAACTCAAGACAATATAATTGATGATATATAAAACAAAATAGCGCATAGACATGTGTTTCCTATTATAACAACTATACAAATGTCATGATATTGTTTATCAAGGCTTGGATTACACTCCACAGTATCCTGGCACTCCTCTGCATCCTTCCAAAAATCCAAAGCCAAAGGCCAACTATTGTGTAACTAATGTGCAAGAACCACAAATTATATTCCTGTATCTTATGCTGTTAGCGTGTACAAAGATCATCAAGGCCTATAGTGAGGAAGCTGAAAATGTCTTTGCTTTAACTATTGCTTAGAATACATAATAAGTCAATTAAACTAATTATCCGAGAGACATCCTATCTAATTTTCATAAGTTCTATTCTGACTAATATATCCGAAACATAGGGACAAGGCGGAGGGGTATTTATCTAAAATCACATTACCCAGATTGCTAGAGGAAGACTCGACGCTGCTAAATGCGGATGTAACTCCAGAGGAGGTAAAGGGGACGATTCGGATACTGGGACATGGGAAAGCTCCAGGACTGGATGGACTACAAAGATAGCGACACCCCTAGCCAAATATTTTACTAGCATAATGCGTGGAACGCAGATCCCCTCATCCGCAAACACAGCACACATTAAGGTGTTGCCGAAAGTCGATTGAGGCCCCCTATTGCCTAGCTCTTATCGACCCAAATCAAGGCTTAAAACTGGTGGCTAAGATTATTGCTAATCGCCTAGTGGACTAGATGCCTAAATTAATAAGCGCACCTCAAGTAGGGTTTGTGAAAGGCAGAGCGGTGGTTACCAACTTCCGCCGAGTGTTGGCGGTGCTGGATGCGGTGCCAAACCATCCACGGCGGTGATTGGATCTGGTTCTTGACAGATATGGGTATTGGGGGTTCGTTCCGCACTTTCATCACTGACCCCAAAGCGGAGATTTTAATGTCAGGCTTTAAGTCAAGGGTCATACATTTACATAGGGGAATGCGGGCCGAGCCCTCTCCATAGCCGGTAAGTCTTTGCTGCATATTGCACCGATGATCGCCGTCGGCAATGGTGCCGGAGGCTTCAAAAAGATGGCGGCGCATGGGTGACGTCATCAGGGAGCGGCGATCCGTCGTCATGACAGCCTCGGGTCTTCCGAAGACCTGAGGCTACTTCGTTTTAACTCATTCATTACAGTGTGCTATCAGCACATTATAATGAATGGGGAGTAAAATCCACATAGTATGGCATACTGTAGTATAGCAGTGTATGATAGGATCAATCAGACAACCAAGGGTTAAAGTACCCCAGGGAGGTCTGAAAAATAGTACAAGTAAAAATAAAAAAAAGTTTAAAAAAAAATTATAATAAAAAGACCTAAAAATTCAAATCACCCCCCCTTTCCCTAGAACTGATATAAATATAAATAAACAGTAAAAATCATAAGCACATTAGGTATCGCCGCGTTCGAAAATGCCGGACCTATCAAAATATAATAACGGTTTTTCACTGCGTTTAACCGCGTAACGGAAAATAGCGCCCGAAGTTGAGAATGGCCCTTTTTTGCCATTTTGAAAAATATAAAAAAATCAATAAAAAGTGATCAAAAGATCGTACGGTCCTAAAAATTATAGCAATGAAAACATCATCAAAAGTCGCAAAAAATGACAGCACTCACAGCTCCGTACAACAAAGTATGAAAAAGTTATTGGCGCCAGAATATGGCAAAATTTAAAAAAAAAATTTTGTACAGGAGGTTTTAATTTTTGTAAATGTATGAAAACATTATAAAACCTATACAAATTTGGTATCCACATAATCGTACCGACCCAGAGAATAAAATAGACCTGTCATTTGGGGCGCACAGTGAAAGCCGTAAAATCCTTACCCACAAGAAAACGTCACAAATGCGTTTTTTTCACCATTTTCACTGCAATTGGAATTTTTTTCCCGCTTCCCAGTACACGGCATGGAATATTAAATACCGTCACTATGAAGTGCAATTTGTTACGCAAAAAAAAATAAGCCGTCACACAGCTCTTTATGTGGAAAAATAAAAAAAGTTATAGCTTTTTGAAGGTGGGGAGTGCAAAATGGAAGTGAATAAACTAAAAAGGGCCAGGTCGTTAAGGGGTTAAAAAAAAAATAAAAAAATCAGCAAGTGTGTCATTGAACAATGGGAGGAAACATACTTCCGAATACTCCACCATGCATATTATGGATTTGACGTGCCAACGACCGGACAGGATAACGAAAGGCCCCAAGTGTACGACCCCCTATGGACATGTGACCACACACAGGAATTCTGGGAGAAGGTTAGAGGTCATATATCTACACACTGGACGGTAAACCTACCCCTAGACCCCCGTGGCATGGAGAACGAGGAACTCTGTGGATACAACAAAACTTGCTTGTGTCTACGTTATTGGCCGATACATTTAATGAACTACTTTCTGCCATTTGGATTACAGGCAGTCCCCGGGTTACATACAAGATAGGGTCTGTAGGTTTGTTCTTAAGTTGAGTTTGTATGTAAGTCGGAACCATATACTTTATCATTGTAATCCCAGTCAAAACTTTTTTGGTCTCTGTGACGATTGGATTTTAAAAATGTTGGGTTGTCATAAGAACCCGGATTAACAATAAATCTTCACTACAGACGCCTGTGATAACTGTTACAGCTGATTATTGTAGCCTAGGACTAAAGGACAATAAATTACCAATATCCAGAGGTCCGTTTGTAACTAGGGATTGTATGTAAGTCAGGTGTTCTTAAGTAGGGGACCGCCTGTACTCTAATACTGTAATACACTAGTATTGCAGTATATGGTAGGAAAGATCAGACCATATAGGGTTAATGTACCCTAGAGGGTCTAAAAAAACTTTCAAAAAAGTTCAAAAATAATTTTAAAAAAGTAAAAAAAAACCTAAAAGTTCAAATCACCCCCCATTTCCCTTGAACTGATATAAAACGTAATAAACAGTAAAAATCATAAACACATTGGGGCTCATTTACTAAGGGTCCGAACGCCGCACTTTCGTTGGGTCTCCCGAATATTGCCGAATTTCCGATTTTGGCGCACGCGATCGGATTGGGACGCATCGGGGCCGGCTTTTACGTGACAGGGGGTCGTAGCCGTCGGACAACCCGATGGATTCGGAAAAAACGCAGAATTTAAAAATTTGTGTCGCAAGATCAAGCACTTACATGCACCGGGAAGAAGAAGGTGAACTCCGGCGGACCTCAGCGCAGCAGCGACACCTGCTGGATATCGAGCGCACGGACCTTAGTGAATCCCGGCAGAACCCGAATCCTCATCGGACAACGCACCGCGGGATCGCGACAGGACCGGGTAAGTAAATGTGCCCCAATAGGTATCGCCGCGTCCCATAATGCCCGATCTATCAAAATATAAAAAACTTTTTCTTTGCTGACGGTGAGCCACATAACGGAAAATGGCGCCAAAATGTCCGAAACGCGACTTTTACACCATTTTACATCACATAAAAAAATGGAATAAAAAGTGACCAAAATGTCGCATAGACCTCAGAATGAGAGATATGAAAACGTCATCTCATTTCCCAAAAAATGACTCCTCCCCCAGCTCGGTGCACCCAAGTATGAAAAAGTTATTAGCGTCAGAAGATGGCGAATTTTTTAAAAAACGTTTGCGTACACAATCGTTTAATTTTTGAAAATCTGTTAAAACCCAATAAATTTGTTATCGCCGTGATCGGACCGAGCCAAAGAATAAAGCAGGGGTGTTATATGGAGCGCAAGGTAAAAGTGGTAAAAACTGAGACCACAAGAACGTGACCCGAACGTGTTTGTTTTTTTTTTTTTTAAACAAATTTCCACATTTGGAATTTTTTTCCAGGAAATGGAGAAGATTTATCACAACGTATACGTCCAGGACAGAAATTGTGGAACTGGTTACCCCCTTTCGCCTCACACAGGGGTATAATCAGGGGGAACCTAAAGGCACACACCAGCACCCGTCCTTAACACTGGGACTGAGCCCCACAGGTCCCACCCGACCCCTCACAAGACGCGGTAAACATACTGGAAAGAGACCACATGGCAACAATTAGGTTGAACTCAAAGGGGCTCATTTACTAAGGGCTCACGAATTTAACCGAATTTAACGAAGTTAACGGGGTTAACTATTTAGATCTCATGCGCATGCGTGAAAATGTATACATTGCACATGGCTTCGGACTTGTCAGATTCCTTGCGCATGCTCTGGTTTGCGCGACTGCTCGCGATTGTTTTCTTAGCATATTGCGTAATTTCTAGACTTCATGACTTGTATAAGAACTTCTCCACATAATAGTTTGCTTTTCCATCCGTATCCTGATCACGTGAGACTGTGGAAATATGGGATGTGGTCAGGCTATTCCTGTAGGAGAGGATCCAGATGGTCAGTGTTTATGTGCAATAACAACACGATGAACTTTAGCCGAATTCTTCTGTCGGGCGTTTTGATATATGAGACGTTTCTGTTCTTAATATCTTATTCCCTGGTTATACAAATGTTCTTTTCCATTTTTATGTAATGGACTTGGTTCTATTGAGGGCTCTTACCAAAGAGCTCACAGGTAAGTCTCCTCTACAAGGGAGAAGTTGTGGTGTTCAACTGTAATGTTATTACCTTACGAATAAGCCTATTTTGCCTCTTATGCAAAATAAGCTGGCCAAGTGTAGCTCGGACAGAGTGAATATGCCACTACATTGTAACCTATTAGTAATTTGTAATATTGAACGCCATTAACTACATGTACAGTAATAGACACGTGTTACTTTTTTCTTCTAGCTTCTCCAGCTGTTACTATGTTGAATACAAATGTTACAAGTTTCTTAAAACAAAACAAAAAACAAGTTCTCCTCAAAGTCTGCCAAGTCTTCAAATATTTCTCACGAGATTGACCAAAAACTTTCTCATACACAGCTTGTCTCATCTGTGCAAAGAATCTGGCTACATGCCCATAACCCAAACCAGTCTGGGTTCTCTGGAGGATGAATGCCAACATCAATTTGTCACTCCTCATTTTTAATGGCATTTTTATATCCACAGAATATTTATTTCCCTGAGTTTCTTCTTTCTCATTTTCACAACAAAACAATGTTTTTTCATACAACAAGCTGCCGCATAGCTGTAGACCATGACAAAAAGGATTTGAATAGGTTTTCTTTGCCATAAAGCAGCTTTTGGAAACATGGGGACAAGCTCCACTGTAGACAACTCTAAAAAGAAAGTTTTACCACTTAAAGGGGTTGTCCACTTTCAGCAAATATCATATATACTCGAGTATAAGCCGACCCGAGTATAAGCCGAGACCCCTAATTTTACCACCAAAAACTGGGAAAACCTATTGACTTGAGTATAAGCCGAGGGTGTAGTATACAGCTAGCCAGCCCCATTTAGTATACAGCCAGCCCCCATGTAGTATACAGCCAGCCCCCATGTAGTATACAGCCAGCCCCCATGTAGTATACAGCCAGCCCCCATGTAGTATACAGCCAGCCCCCATGTAGTATACAGCCAGCCCCCATGTAGTATACAGCCAGCCCCCATGTAGTATACAGCCAGCCCCCATGTAGTATACAGCCAGCCCCCATGTAGTATACAGCCAGCCCCCATGTAGTATACAGCCAGCCCCCTTTCATTACTGGGGGTGGCTGCTGCATGGGCATTTCATTACTGGGGGAGGCCACTGCATGGGCATTTCATTACTGGAGTAGGCATTTCATTACATTACTCGAAGAGGCTGTGACCAATGCATTTCCCACCCAAGGCTTACACCCGAGTAATTAAGTTTTCCCAGTATTAGTTGTCCCGCCTTATACTCAAGCATAAACAGTAATTATAACGTTACTTGCACATGTTGCCGATTACATGTAGAAAATACACAACATCATACAGTAGCATTAAAGTGAATGTGATATGGAAAGAGTAATGTAGATGATGCCTTTTTGTAGTCTATGGGCATGTGAAAATGATTTCTAGAAATCTGATCAGGTGAAAGAATAGAGGTAAAAAAATGCACATTGGATAAACGCACTAAAAAATTAAAAACAGACATGAAAAACGTGTGTACTAGATGTGGATTTTACGCAAGACAATCCCCAACGTGTGCAGATAGCATAACGAGTTCTGCTTCAGACAAGCGGAAAAATCCTCCGATTTTGATCAGATTTCAGTCCTAGCGCTATCCGACCATCTGTTTTTGTAGTCCTAGTGTCCTCCAAGTTGTGTCAGAGTTTCACATCTCAATTTTCACAGTTCTAAGCTACAGCTTTGAAAGAAAGTGAATGAGAACTGACCACACTCGAAAAACGTTCCTAGTGCTGACCGTTTTTGCAGGACTCTGATCAGAGTAAACACTTTTTCTCCAATAGGATTGGATCGGGAAAAACATCTGACGTGTGGACAACATAATAGATCATAGAGTCAGTTCTGTCAGATGTAGACTCAAGAAAATCGCTTGTGGGCAAGAAAACTAAACTGATCTTTTAGTAAAAGGGATTCACATTCATTCGAAATGTTATGATCCACCAAGAGAATTTCTTACAGGACAAATAAAAGATCAACTCAAATATCGCTATAGGGACAAATTTATATATTTGAAGGAAATCTACCATCAAGTTTAAGCAAGATAAACTAGGGACTCATAGATCCAGGCACCGTGACTGTAGTAATCCTCTTATATTTGTCATCCATTGCCGTCTTCTCTTTTACATTATGCTAATGAGCCAGAAGGGCTCAGGGGGGCGTTACCAGAGGCCACTCTGTGCTGCAGCTTCACAGCCTGTTACAATATCTCCACCTCCCCCCTGCTCCCTCAGCACTCCTCCTCCCTCTGCCTGCATGATGTTCGTTCTGAACTTCTGGTACTTTGGCGGTGCCTCAATGTCTGATCCAGAATATAGGATAGTGACCTTTTAGTCCATTGTGGCGGACATTCTCCAGGTGGGTTGGGCACAATAAACAGGGTTAGTAATAGATACCGCTCTCTCCGTAATAAGTGGAGACTTCAAGTATCATAAACACGAGAGGGAAAAGGTCAAGCTGCCCTAAATCAACAAGAATGGAAATGTGTGTCAAAAGGCATCTCAAAACTCTTGATGAATTGCAACACACAACAACATGACTTGTTGGCTTTTGGCAAATATATACCGCAGACCTCCATGTGGTCTCTGAGCAGGAATCCAGTGTTTACAAGGTCTACACATCAGGATACACAGGCTGGAAGAGGGAAGAACGCAGATTTCATGCTAATTATTAACTAAACCGAGTGCGTCAACATTCCTAAGAAAATGAAAGTGGGGGATAAGAAGATTTCTACTGGGTCTTCCTTACTTGTAATAATGGCTGACGATGCATCATAGTATTCAGTGCAGTCACTTACATCCCAAAGAGAAAAGGCATTAAAATGCAAACACGGATATGAAAATAGCCGTATACAAGTGTGCAACTTAGTATTAGGATGTAACTCCATGTGGGATCCAGGAGGTATATCAATACCAAGTGTCATTATAAGAGGACCTCTCCCCACCTCCATCTACAGCAGTTTCTTCCATTCTTCTAGAATTGAGAATTCTTTCACTAGACCGCATTATTCTCATTATTCATGTGATGACACAAAGGGGAAAAAATAACACAATCCTAGCAAAAGCTCCGACAGATCACAGATGCGTTTCCACTGAAACTCTTGCTATAAATAAGAATAATCTTTATACAGTGCCATCATATTCCATAGCGCTTCACAAATCATAGTGGACATCAGGAACAAGTGCTACATGTAAACAATGCAAAACACATGAGGGCAGATTTACTTACCCGGTCCATTCGCAATCCAGCGGCGCGTTCTCTGCGCTGGATTCGGGTCCGGCTGGGATTTATTAAGGTAGTTCCTCCGACGTCCACCAGGTGGAGCTGCTGCGCTGAAGAGCATCGGAACGCACTGGAATACACTCAGCCGGGCTGAGTGAAGGTAAGTGCAATTTTCGCAACACATTTTTTTTTAAAAATGCAGCGGTTTTCGTTCGGCCACTCCCCCCGATTTCCGTCATGTGCATGCCAGTGCCGATGCTCCACAATCCGATCGCGTGCACCAAAATCCCGGGGAAATCTCCGCAAATCGGAAAAATTCGGGTAACACGTCGGGAAAACGCGAATCGGGCCCTTAGTAAATGACCCCCATGGTCCTGGTCCCCAATAATGCAACACAAACGGTGCGTGGGCCCGGCCTCACTTGTCAGATCCAGAACCTCTCATTCAGTAGGACCCATAGATAAATTCTTCAGGCTGGTTCTGCAGTACACGCAATGTGTGCTGTAATCACGTATAGTTCCATTTAATAATCCGCTATCATCATATTCACGTTTTCAGAAGTAAAGTAGGACACCGCTCTGCAAACAAAGATCGTAAAAGTCTGATTCCTATTGTTTATCCACCACATCACATCCGCCATATAGAGCCAATTCCAAACCTCAAATAGCACATTTAAGTAAACAAGCACATACAAACAGAACCAATACTGCCGCAGTATTTGCCTAAATGAATTGGTGTAGGAAGCCATAAAATGCCTAATAAACAATCGTATTAACTTTTTGTAATCTATTTAAATGGAATAGCACCTTTAAGAGAAAAGAGGGTCAGACATTCAATTAAAAAGTATGTATTGATTTCATTTCCCTGCATTAGTGCGAGATTGCAAACTCCGCTCAGCATGTGGACGCTTCAGCCCGAGCATCTGAATCCGGAAATCTAAGGCTTTCAGAAAAATAAACAAGCCAAGAAAATAGAAAAGATTATGGAATATGGGATTTTCAGTCATTATTCCAGAATTCAGGTTTTCTATAGTTCCCTTTAAATCTATTGAGACGCTTTGTGACTGCTCGATGTAGAGACTACAGGCTGCCATGGTCCTGCACTTTCGTATAAAAAAAGAAGCAATTCTTAAAATAAGACAATATCTATATACCGGTAACTACCGTATATACTTGAGTATAAACCGACCCAAGTATAAGCTGGGAAAATCAATTGATTCGAGTATAAGCCGAGGATGGGAAATGCATTGGTCACAGACCCCCCCAGTATATAGACTGCTGGACCCTGCCCCATAGTATATAGCCAGCACCTGCTCACCAGTATATAGCCTGCCAGCCCATAACCCCCAGTATATAGCCAGCCCCCTGCGACTGTATATAGCCAGCAGCGGGGGAAGCCAGAAAGAAGAGTTTTGATATATATTTTTTTTACTCAAGTATAAGCGAGTTTGGGTTTTCAGCACATTTTTTTGTGCTGTAAAACTAGGCTTTTACTCGAGTATATATGGTATATTTATACAATTTTTGAATATCTACCTGTACGGTCACTTGCAGGATTTTTTTCCCTAGGGAAATAGATATCCATGTTTTTCAGATTGGTCAGGATTAGTGATGAGTATACCAGAACCAAAAGGTTCAGGTACTGAACCCAAAATGCCGGCCACCACCGGTAGCTGTCCACTGCTAGCACCTATCACAGCTGCACGGCGCCATTTTCCCAATGAACGTCGCTCGCGGATGACGTCACAGGGAATGATGATCCACGGGAAATTGGTGCCAACACCGATCACTGGCGTTAATGGTTGGGGGTGAGCCTGAACACCGGATCCCAATTTCAGGCTAAAGCCCTGGTTCGAGGACTTGAACCTGCAATGTTTGGGTGTGTTCAGGTCCGCTCATCACTAGTTAGGATCCACCGGTCAGCTAACTGAAGAGAATGCAGGATGCAGACGAGGTCTCTATGCTGCTCACATGCACACACCATACTACTCATAGTGGTGGAGCAGTGTATTGCAGTTCAGCCCATTGCTCTTGAACAGGACCCAGTTGCAACGAGGACACGTGAATGATGAATGTGATGTGAAATGAAAGTAGCTTTGACCGATGGTACTGCTGGGTGGTGGGACCTGGCGTAAATTTCAATTACACCAAACGTGCGCTGCACCAGAATTGCAAAGAGATCTGAATCTCCTAGGCATGTTGCCGGCCAGGGGGTGGCGGTAATTATTAAAATGCTTAATTGCTATGATTATTGTAATTATTGTATCTTAATTAAAAAGATGGGGCACGACCTGAGGTCTTAATACACTGGCCCATACATTTACAAATGATCCAAAATATTTTAGAATTCATAAACCTATACATTCTAGTCAGGCCCAGACGAAACAAAGGGCAAATTTAAATTTAAAATGTAGAGGGCTCTATGCAACATTTCAGAAACTGCTCCACACCTGTCTATAGGTGAAGTCCGGTATTGCAGCTCCATGCGATTGTACTGAATATTGCGGAGCTGTAATACTGCACACAACCTGTGCACAAGTGCGGCACTGTTACCGGAGGAAAGAAAATATATTTTTCTAATCCCGTACAAACCTTTCAGACATTATACGGGTAGATAATAAGATCTAAAACTGAAATAAACACACAAAATAAAACCCAACAATAGAAAGCAGTATCTATGACTACATCTTGCAGATTTTCAGAGCTAATCCAACTTGTACATAAATTCCCCGCCGCCTCTTATTTAACCTATGTGCCGTTTAATCAACTTACCAGACTAATCTTTCCGCCGTATTCTGGCCTTTTATATGAATTTAAAAACATAAGTAATCCGGTCGTGTACAAGCCGACTGCAATGCAATTCTAGAGGAAAGGCCACATTAAATGTCCCCGGTAGTGTGAATATTTTCCTAGAAATGGTGGGAATACCAAACTGTGCCCATCACTATGGCGACAGAGAGCGCTACTACAATGCCGCCCTCATACACGGAGGTCGAGAACCTGAAAGGAATCTAAGGAATGTGTATGTATATATCTGATAGTATAGATGAATACAATAATACTTATACATATCTCAGGAGGGATTCATCCCAAATCCTACTTTGATCTCCAGTGCTAGTACAATATGTTATGCAGGGAAAGGTTCCCCCTCCCTATACAATTATTGAGAGATCCCCAGGACGGACTGCTCATACCCAATCCTGTCCACTATTTGGAAGGAGCAATGGTCACTTATGCTAGACTCTGCCCCTTTGTTCAATACGGCGCCATTTCTCCCCACTCCCCTGGATCTTCCCCCTCCCAGGACAAAGAATAGGAGAGAGTGTCCGGGCTGCACCTTTCTTTAAGGACTCATAAAGTTGTGCAAGAGGCATCAAAGAAAAATCTGCCCCGGGTTAAATGGACAGGCAGGGCGACAAGAAGCCCCTGTGTGTGTGATTGGTGCTTGTCCCTACGTTAGACCACCACCACTAAATATTTTATAAGCGGGTAAGACCCTTGACTTGCCACCCACATGGAGTTCTAAGGTGGATATCATTTTTTAAATGAGGTTCCCTGCCTAATTAAAGTCAGAAAGTGATATAAAAATGTAAAAAAAAATAAATTAAATAAATAGTTCTCCCTTCACTCCCACAGGTCTCCAAATCCTATTCCGTCTCAACATATTAACTGAGTCAATTGAAATGAATATAGCCGATTTGCAGTAACCAAGTCTGACCCCTACACTGAGAATGGAGCGGTCTACTTCCGGTTCCATTTAACGTATAAGCTGCTAAGAACCGGAAATATGTGAAGGTGTTACGTGTTGGACTTGCACCAGTCTGTTAGTAAGGACCTATTGTATTAATATGTCATCAATATATTTAGCTCCCAAAAAACCCTTTAACTCCATGCCAGATCAAACTACAGGGCTGAACCCAGCAATGCAGCACATGGCTCCTGTTCGGTAATCGGCATTAGTGGATTTGGTACATAACCAGCGGCTATAATGCGCTGTTATGTGATGCATTATACATTGCGTTTTCTTTCGCTAAATAACTCTGCTAGTATAATGTTAATAGAGTCTGACTATAATCTTCCAAGACTCCGTTCTCCAAGAAGAATGTATTGCCTTAGGTATATAGAGACTTCATTGAGCTCAGAACTCTAAACTACGGCAATATAAAAATGTCAATAGGATCGCTGCCGGGAAACGGGCTTATAACATTACAAATAGCTGTACAATGGGGAAAAACATGACGACCACGCAATCGGCACATTCAAGCAGAGTATTTTCTCAATGGAGGATTAGGATCACTTTAAATTAAGTGAATACTCAAAGGCCAATAAATAGGTTTGTTTATTAGGGGGTGGATGTTAACTCATTCAGTGCTGCCCGGGCTAGTTATCCACTCAGATTCCCCTAAGGAGAGGTCAATCTGCACCTAACTGCTATACCAATACTCCGAACCACCATGGGTCAACCAGATACAACACTGATGACTCTATGCACTGGTTGGGCCGTGGTCTTGCAGCTCAGCGTTATCGTTACTTATATGGATCCGTGAAATCGGAATTGTATACCAAAACAAACATTTCAGGAAACGTGTCAGATGCTTCTTAAGGCTGGCACTTCCATACAAACCCAAGCACAGGATGAGGGTGGTAGAGTCATACTGATGATCACATAGTGGGGGCTTTCCAAGATAATGATGACCTATTCAAAGTATAGGTCCTCACTATCACATTTGTTGGGATAGGACATTTGAAGCCTCAACGAAACGTGCTTGGAGCCAGACCCAAAGGTCCTGGATGCTACCAGAATCAGCCAACACAATGCTGGTACCATACATCATTAAAGGGCCTGCCACATATAATAATGTTCATCATACCCTTGTAGGGTTGTTCTTACCCTGGTAAAATTTACCGCTTCCGCCCAGAGTCACTACTATACACAAACTCCTGCAAGTTCTAGATACGTACAGACATAGTTGTGTATGAATTATGTACAGAAGCTCCATATTTTAATAGATTACGTTACCAAACAAAGGCCAGCCCATCTCTGCATAACAAAAAAAGTTTCCAGACAATGAATTACTGGGAAATCCTCCAATTCTTTAGAGAAAAGAAATGAAATTGTCTACTTATAAACAATGCACTGGATTCAGGTTGAGGATCCGGAATGATTCTGCATCTGCTGACAATCATGTGAGGGAGAAAACTATGTTTTTTAGTCTATGCTGCTACATTATAAACGTGTAGAAATAGCCAAATTGTGCCATTTTCTGGGGGCGACATGAGGCAACTCAATGGCTGGAAATGAGGGTATTACGTTATAATGTGTCTAAAAAGGGGGGGTTATGAAGGCACATCTAGGGGTACAGGATAAAAAAAAAAAAAATGTAAAAAATAGGCAGAAATGTTCAGATTTTGAAAGCACCATAGACTTTGAATGGGTATTCCTGATTCTTTAGCAAAACACATAGCGATTACTCATGTCAACATCAGATTTACTTAGAACTATACTAGTGATAAACTCCATGAGGATAGTAGCAGGAAATTCTAAAATCTTCGATCTTTTTATGGCTGACAGCATGACAACCAATAACCAATGTCCTGAGGGAGTAAATTAATAGGGAAAAATTAACTCCCACAACATGGGTTGCAATAGTTTTCAACAGATTGAAGCAGTCTCCCATTATATAAATCGGAACGAGAATCCGTTCTGTCGAAATGTAGAGAATTTTCCAGTCTGAACCAATTTTGACGGATCCCACATATACTATAGTTTATCATGATCCACAAAAAGCAGGTATCAAATTGATGCAAATCGGTCTTGAAAAAAATGATAACGTCAATCAGCTTGTTTTTGGGTCTCTAGCTTTAGTGTGCTATATGGTCTCCATTGGAGAGGACAAGCAGAATTTAGTACGGTTATTCCACACATCCCTGGTCTAAGGACGCATTCATATTACCTTTCTTATACACATCGGTTTAAATATTAAAAACAGAAAAACCTGTCATGTGAAAATATCCACAGCATATCATAACGCTGCTCTGATTTTCTAGGTCATCTTAAGGACAGATGGGATTTCTCTCTCTTTTTAATATACAGCACTTCTGGTTTTAGCTTCAAAGACTGCGTCAAAAATTTAAAATTTTACGTCCTTGTCTGGACTCCTACATAGTCTTCGTAGAGGACCATGAATGAGCTGGAAAGTCAATCACAGGCGGTCCCCTACTTAAGAACATCTGACTTACATACGACCCCTAGTTACAAACAGACCACTGGATTTTGGTAATTTATTGTACTTTAGTCCTAGGCTACAATGATCAGCTGTAACAGATATCACAGGCGTCTGTAATTAAGCTTTATTGTTAATCCTGGTTCTTATGACAATCCAGAATTTTTAAAATCCAATTGTCACAGAGACCAAAAATTTTTTGACTGGGGTCACAATAATAAAATATACGGTTCCGACTTACATACAAACTCAACTTAAGAACAAACCTACAGACCCTATCTTGTATGTAACCCGGGGACTGCCTGTACTGCCCCACAAATAGAGTGGAGACAATAGAGTTCCATCCAAAAACATGGGGCTCATAGTGGTTTTTGTCTAATAAGGAAATTTATCCGGATCATCTCCCCATGCAGTTGATGTGCAGGAGGAAAGACTGAGCCTACAATGTCCATCTTTCAGTAATGTTTCCCAAGTTAAAGGGGCTTTCGAAGACCAGGTCTTGGAAAAGTTATATTTGGGATAGGTTATCCATATCAGATTGGTGAGGGTTCAAATTCTAGCACCTGCAACAATCAACTATCAAACGGATAGAGCTGGAAGCAGAAGGCTCTGTCCATCGGGTTGTAACCGTACTACAGAACTTAATCTGATATTAATGATCTGTCTTAACGATCAACCCTCTCCCTCAGTTTCTAGAAACACCTTTAACAAAAATTGAATAGGGGATAACCCCTTAAATATTGGGCCACTGGAAGGGGTAGGGAAAAGCTCTTGAGACATCATTGAATTGGGCATTTATTCCCAGGTGTCCAGTTGTCCTAGAGAACATGTGGAACAAGTAAAAATTAAAAAAATATTCAAA
This sequence comes from Engystomops pustulosus, assembly GCA_019512145.1. NCBI lineage: Eukaryota > Metazoa > Chordata > Amphibia > Anura > Leptodactylidae > Engystomops > Engystomops pustulosus. The sequence goes on along the minus strand of CM033641.1, from coordinate 283,712,638 downwards.
TTTTTTTCTCCTGAATAACTGGACTTGATAGAAGTGACTCGCTACATACAAGTTTCACATTAATTCTGAATGATATTAAAGTCCGTAATTCTCTTTTTCAATTTCCATTCCTACAGACAGCGGTGGATGTTCACACCGGGCTGGAGTAACCAGACTTAATTCATACTGAAGAAACAGACTTCTGTCACTCATGTGTAGACTCATTTCACAAAATTAAAAACGCAAAGTGTTGCCATGGCAGCCTGCCTGCCCCTAAGGTATCGTACTTCACACGAGTCTCGATGTGTCTGAAAGTCATATTAAGCCCCAGCATGATAGAGCTGCACACTGCCAGCTATGGAGGAGGAGGAGGAGGAGGAGGAGGAGGAGGAGGAGGAGGAGGAGGAGGAGGAGGAGGATGGGCAGATTGTGGGGGCTGAAGTCAACATCTCCGTAACCTTTACATCTCTGGGTATTACAGCAGTGACTGCACAAATGATGGAGGATGCGGTGATCTCACTGGGTACAAGTCATCTACGAGGTTCTACTAGGATTGGGTCTTTGAATCCAAGGATGATTAATTATATAAGCAGCTTGTATCAGCAGTCCCTACTATAAAAGCTAAAATAGTGGGCTTCACCTTTTACTCACTTTGCTTCTATCTTATGTAATTACCAAAGTTTTATTACATTTAAGTAATTTTTTCTGCTATCAGTCTATGCCTTTAATCTATAAGAGAATTTATTAGTTAAAGCCCCTTTCAATTTGACCAAGTCTATGTCTATGCTTAAAGGAGTGGGAATCAAAGGGAACCCGTCTCAGGTTTTTTTCATTAAACGTTAAGGACAGTATCCCACATTCTTCATACTGTGCCCCTATGCTTTTTATTCCAAGGGGAATAATGTTTTCCCTCATTCCCCTCTCCCTCAGGAATTCTCTTCAGTGAGTCACACAGCCAATGTCTCTCTCAACTCCCTCATTCCTCGTCCCTCAGTAATTCTCTTCAGCAAGTCACATATAGCCTTTGTCTCTCAACTGCCTCACTCAACCCTCCCTCATTCCTTAGGGAGGGGGGAATGAAGGAGTTGAGCCGAGTCATACAGTATTTTGGCTGAAGAAAAAAACATGCCATTGTTAGCGTTTCAGTTTTCTCGGTCTCAAATAACGGCAGCTTGTCCAATCAGAGGTAGACGTCATGAGACCCCCGCAACGGTTAAAACCCAGTGACCAGTTGGGGTTTTGCCCTTTGAAACAAAACATACATTAGGAGGCCCATACGTCCTGTTAAAATATAAAATACTACTGCAATAAAAAATTACAAATAACAGAAAATTGTGCGTTCTGAGACAAAGTTAATTGATGAGGGCAGAGTATTGGCTCGCACTAGGATTCCACATGTCCAGGACGGTGCTATATGAGAACATAGATCAGCCAAATGAACCAAATATATACATTCATATACACATTCTTACCTCATTCAGGAGATCCACACTACCCATGTGTCTTATTTAATCAAAAATGGGATTTGATCCCAGATAAAAGAAAAAAAAAATTCTATATATTAAAAAAACGAATAAAGAATATTTTCTACCTTTTAAAAAAAAATAAATAAATAAATGACATGAGCCTTAGTTACAAAGGGAATAATTAACTTTGGCTAAGTTCACACCTGTACAAGGTTCTGTTAAAAATTCTGTTATTAATAAAGGATAAAATTGTCAGTGTTTTTTTTCTACTATTAATAATGGATGTATAACGGAAGGTCTTTCCATTCTGTGGGTTCCATTTTATGGTTCAGTTACCATTATGCTTTACTTCGTGTAACGGAGAAAGCCCAGATGCAGGTGTGAACTGGGCCTAACGGTTGTTCTGGCACTTCCTTTGTCCGTTGCCGCTCTCTACTCCTTGGTCCTTCTTGATTTCACTGGCTAAGGCTACATTCCCATCTCATTTTATTTTTTTAAATAAACTCTGCGTATATATGCTGAGCATATCCCTAAACACCTCCTTTTTGCCTCTGTCTGCATAGTATAAATTGCATCCTGCTCACTCACATACCTTTGACTTATATGCTCAGAGGAGGTCATAATAGCCTTTGAGGAACGGATGCAAAGTATTGCATCCATCCCTTGCCTCCACTCTGGGAGGTGCCCAGTGATGTAACAGTCCATATATCCATATAAAGGAAGTTACATCACTTGGGGAAACACCCTAAACACCTTCAGCAGCCAATCAATGGCTGCTGCTAATGTTCACTCCTCCTACCGCTTTTGGCAGGGAGGAAGACTATGACATATCCTACTGTATGCACATATGGTAGAATACACTCCAGGCCTCTGTTGTAGGGGAACATCAGGAATCCACCAAACGCATCCTTCCAATAAAGGACTTCTAACATGTTGGGAATGTAGCCCAAGACGGGTCCAAAACTGAGAGAAAAAACAAAGTGGTTGGTCAACTTTTTTTCTATGATATAAAATGGAATTTGAAAGATCCCTGAATACTGTATGTCCATAGTAGCCTGAGAAGGATAGACCCAATACCAGGATTTACTGACGGAATGATTGCGGCAAAAATATTTACTTGCCAAACAGTAGGATCTAGGAGATGCATTTGCCTCTAAAAAGTCTAAATAAAGTTTACAAGTGCTTCGTAGGCAAGATTTTAATATACGACATGCACAGAGAGGGCAATATAAACTAACAGTTCTTGTTCTGGCGGCCGTACACTGAGCCCGTGCCAGCTGTGGAATCGATAGCTGCAGTGTACAAGTTAAGGCACCTGCAATGGGCTCTCCAAGAAACATGATGCAGCAAATAAACAGTATACAGACCAATTCAAGACAACCATAGAAAATATTTTACATACAAGTCAGTGATAAGGGGATGCTAATATATAGCTGCAAAGCAAGATGTCAAAAATAAACCATTTCTCAGTACCTTGACGAGCATTCACCTCTGTTTAGATTAAAAATTCAGCACAAATACCATTTTTTATCACTATTTTGTCTCGATTTTAATAAAAGTGACAAATGGGTGTTACCAGTTGGAGGCGTGTCCCTACACACCAATGCTGTCTAATCGGTGCTGCGAATGAAATGATGACACATGTAAAGACAAAGACTTGTGACATTAAAACCAGTGAGAGGCACAACACAAAGTTCTAAATATTTGGGGGATTGTTACTTAATGTTGGGAGAGGTGAGAGATCTTCTTCAGAGTATATAGCATGGTGTGTCTTAGCCACACCAGTCTGACATCAGACATATAGACAAATATGCGGCTCTCCACATTCATGTCCAAGACAGTTCTGAAAATAACCAGCTATTTTTGGGACTCCCAAAGGAAGGAATAGAGGGAGCAGTAGGCTACTCATGCTGTAGACTTAAGGCCTTCATACACATGGTATGAAACTAGTGGATCCAAAGTGAACGGCTCTGCTAGACTTTTCTCCAACTATTCAGACGGGAAAAAATTGGGATTGTAAGGATTATACAAGTTGTAGTTTAAATTCCAGTTTTCTTTGTGCCAGTGTTGACCAAATTGGTTGTACATGTCTACAAGGGAGTCGAGAGAGATTGTTGTTGGTTGTCATATTATATGTACTTATCGATATAGCCACAATGGATTTACTATTCAGCTCATTGGTTCTTTTTTCCCCCCAAAGAACAGTGAACAGTGTATTGGCCTATTGATTATTCTAAAATTAACATGTTTTTATGTTAATGAACATGACGCTCTGGCGTCACACCCCCACAGGACATCTTCACCACCCACTACCTCCTCTGGCCATCCCCTCATGATGGCGTCAATCGGCTCAATTGGCTGCCGTCTGCTACTGAAAAAGCAGATGACAGGAGGGGGGTGGGGGGTAGGAGGCAGGATGCCGGAGCCTGGATGGTAACGCCCCTCAGAGCACTTCAGGTTTGTTAACACGAAAAAAAAAGTTAATACACCTAATAAAAAAGGTAGGAGTACGGATAGTACGTGGATGAAAACAAGTGCAAGTGTCCTACGGCAAAGCCACAACTAATCACGGCTAGAATTTCTGTATTCATTGCCTCAAGTAATAATTTACATCTTGATAAAAAAGGAGAAGACCTATAGTGACAATGTAACCGTCAAAACAAATAAATCACAGCGTTTTATGTAAAATCTATATAGAAAATGATGTAGTGTGAATGGAACGGAGTTCTCCTTCAGGTTAGGCTCGCCTGTCATTAACAAGTGACTGCTACAGCATAATAGAGCGTCGAGACGGCTCAGGACGACTCCTGGCTCCAGACGTGATCCCTCGATCCTGATCAGCAGCAGCTACTTATTAATCCAGACAGGTGTTGAATAGATGTTTACCGCCAGGTTGTAGATTTTCATATTGAATTGTTTTCACCGTCTTGGCTGACTGATCTCATTCTACTTACTGCTGTCAAAGACACGGACTTCTTTCTAAGCCGCTCCGTGGATAGGGAACCCTCCATACAGGCTAAGCGCACATGAGAAGGGCTATTTATAGGACTTAAAGAGGGTCTACAGGAATTTTCCTTTATTGATCACCAATCCCAGGTGATCAATATTTAAGATCAGTGTTCCAACACCAAGCATACCAAGCACAGCCAACGTAAACTTTGGGGCACTGTGCTCGATAAGGAGTGAAGAGACCGCACTGCTCTTCCCACATGGTCTCTTAAATGGGTTGAACCAACCATTTCAGATTTCCACAGAAGACAGAACCAATTGATCGGGGTCCAACTGCTGGCACCCCCACTGATCATGAGGGCAGGACCCTCAGCAATGGGGGTCCTGCTTTCACTAAAGAGTGGAGCGGCAGGTTTGGCGTGTGTCCTGACGCTCCATTCAACACCATAAAAGAGTGTCAGAAATGACTGAACACAGCTCGCTTTTGTCTCCACCACTCACATAGTGTATGGGAAATACGGAGATAGCCTAGCTATGTGCTAAGCAATATTGGTAGATCAAGGGGGGATTCTGCAGTCAGACCCTCACTGATCAGGTTTCTATACCCTATTCTGTGGATAGGGGATGACTTTAAAAGTTGGCACAATACCCCAATTTGATATTGGTCATCTATCAAAAGGATTGATTAAAATATATTGGAAAATCCTTTTAAACCTTGTTTACATCTAGTTAGCAACTTTTATCCAATGGATATTTTTGCATGTGGCGCTATATGCGACACCCTATAGGTGTACAGACCCATACCTTGCCCATGGACTTCTATGCAAAAAAACACAACACTGGATGCCTCTTCACCAAAAGAGTGGTATTGGGATGCTTAATAGATAGGTTTGACATACAGGAAGGAAAAAAAAAAAGTTTGTTTATTCATCGTGGAAGAAGCGATGTGATCATCTGTTATCTACGTTAACGACTACAAGTTACAATGTTTGATCCTTAAACAGATCCGTTTTATGTAAATAGTGAATCTCATTCTCCGTCCCATTCTACAACACAGCCGCTGTTCTACAGTTCACCTAAGGAGAATCCTTACGACATCCCACATCACAACTCTGAGGATAGTCAGAAGACAAGGGCAATGTAAATTATAGCTCTGGCTCCCGATTCTCACGTCACTCTGGTACTTTCAGATTCTGGTCCAGCGTCTGTAAGTTCCAGGAGATAACAGGACCCGTTTCATGCAATGAGAGGCCTACCTGGACCAGGGTCAACACATGAAGTGAAGTCCCTGAAATATGGAAATGACATCTCCTATACGAGGTGGCCACTCATTGGTTGAAGCAGGGCGCGAAACCTGAGGTACCAGAACAATGCAAGAACAGGGAGCCCGAGTGAGGTAAGTATGCATTCTTAATTTTTCTTACCCTGGCCCCCTTATTTATGGAAAACCCTTTAAATATGGCCAACAGTGAGTAGGTTTACTGTCATACAAGAAAGCAAGTTGTCAAATTGAATGTGCTTTTCTACTACATGTAATAGAGCAGGAGCTGAGCAGAGTGTCCAAAGTGTCCTATCTGCAGGTTGCATATTATAGAGCAGAAGGTGCTGAGCAGATTGTCCATAATGTCCTATCTGCCGGCAGCATGTTATAGAGCAGGAGGAGATTAGAATATTGTAGATACGGCTATTTGCAACTATAGAGCAGGATAAGCCGAGTAGATTGCACATAATGTCCTGTAGACAGGCAGAATATTATGGATATGGGGCAGAGAAGAGTGTATATTTGCAGGCAGAATGTTACAGAGCAGGACATGCTGACCAGATTGACACACAGGATTTCTGGGTTTCAGAGTTCAGTGTGTGGGGGATTTCCTGCCTAAACCCAGAATAAACAGAAGAAGTTTTTTTAATTAATAAATGACATATTGTGCCGAATCCCTTTGCACAACCCATCACGTTAATTCATCCTGCTCTATAACATGCTGCCTACAGATCTGCATTTCCATGATGACTTGCTCCTTTTAAACCAACAGAGACCAAATTACAGCTAATTTTGTCAAGCACATCCAGAAGGTAATGAGTCTAATCCGGGCACATATTGCAGGATTACTGGACTACAACAATTTATGACCAAAAATACATTTGGCTTTCTCTTATTCCTGTTGGCCGGCCACCACAATTTTTATGTGTGTATGTGGTTATTGGTCAGCCACATTAAATAGTGAATTGTGGGTTTGGGCTGAATTACCGCATGATGCTTCCTGTACTGGCAGCCACATATGTTACTCAGATGGTCATCTGGTGGTCAGGACAAGCGTCTGTGGTTAATTTACATAGAAATATAGGATACAAGAAATACATGTATATAAAAATATAACCATGTAAGGAGAATACAATACCATCCAAGAATATTCCTGTCAAAAGTTAAGAGAGCAGGGGAAACTTTACAGAGATACACATGGATAGGTGATATCTGTCTGACCAATGGGTGTCCCACCACTGGGACCCTGAATGACTTGGAAATTGAACCAATCTACCCCATACAGCTACACCGATGCAGAAACATATCTTGTTTAATCCCTGCCTACATAAACATATTACAAACTGAGCTTCCTGAACAGTCCAGACAGGACTAATTAACCTCAGCTGGATGACTCATACACAGCAGCTGGGGGAGGGGAGAATGGTGCAGCGACTGATTACTTCTGCCTGTCAGGGAAAACACAGTGATGGCATAGTTTTGACTTACGCTGGGCGATACAAGGCGGGAGCAGTGCATAATTAGGGTAAGGAGAAGCGCTGAGCCAGCCAAAAGGAGTGAGAGAGCCTCATTATCTTAACTTTATAATAGTTTTTTCAGCAAAACCACTGGGCCAGAACACTTGGGATCCATTCTCCTTGTTGATTGGGGTCCAAGCAGGCCTACCCCCACTGATCAGCTTATTACCCCCATCTCACTTCAAAATAGAATCATAAAAATACTTATGTGTATACCCGGAGTCCTTTTTATTTGTTTATAGGTTCTGTCTAGGTACCAAGATAAAATAGGCTTTACTCTGAAATCACCATTTCTCTTCATCCAGCTTGAACAATTAGCGCGTGAGTGGAATAAATCAAAGGTCCCAAAAGTCCCACAAGTTCCTTATAGCAGAGTTACTTTACAATAGATAGGAAACAATATAAAAGGTTGTAAACGTTCTGTCTCTAATATGGGTAGTAATAAGTACCAGGTCGCAATGTACCCATGAAAGTACCCGAACATGTAAATAGACATGAATACAACCTTGGTGTCTTTCCAAAACTGCCATTCAGGCTTCTTTTTCTACACTTTTTGCTTGCGATGCGAGTAAGAAATACAACTTCTCAATTACTACAAGGATAGCCATGGAGAATGGAGGCTACACAAGGATGATCCCGTCCCTACCTGCCCCTTTGTTTATACCCTATAGAACACAGGAGACATTTCCTGGTTTCCTAGTCTCAGTAGTGATATGGTTAATTATTAGCCTTGTACAAGTCATTAGTACAAGGGAACCAATGTCCTACATGAACAAAAAACAGCCCCACACTGCTCCATGGGTTCTTGTAGCTGAGCCCCATTGACTCTGATGGATACTATACAAGCCTGTGGACCGTCGTGGTGATGTTCTTTGGATGAGGCAGCCATATTTTTTCCAATTCAGGATAACCCCTTAAATCTGTATGACCATCTATACATCCATTCTTCCTACTGAAGGCCCATTAAAAAAAACATGCACTATATTTTGATAACATATTACACTAATTAAGTAAATGCACCTTAAACAAGTCAGTGCCGCTCCCGCTCAGTGCAAGCTCAAAGTGTGAACAGGCGGTGGGGAGCGCAGCCGAGGGATGGACTTTGGCACTTGTGACACACAGTTACTTTTGTTCTACTTGGCGGAGGTGAAGTTGCTATTGACTTTACCACCCGACCTGTGCTGATATTTACAGATCGTTAAGGTGTGTCCCCGTACCTTGGCTGTGAGGTGCACGGTTCATAAAACCACAGAATAACGTGTGCAGACCGATGGCCGCACGTCGCGAGGCCCAATCCATTACAATAATTGTGCTGCTTTTCAGGGCCTCATTTCTTGCGCTGCTGAGGTAATGGAGGAGAGAGTGCAGCACTGGTGTCCTAAAACTTTAAGCTGCTTTACAAAGGCTGATTCCTGAAAATACCCTGTTCCCATGACATCTGAATCACGCATCACTGTCACTGGTCTGATCTTACTCCCCGAAGACTAATCACGTCTGAGCTGAGAAGGCTCACCTGTGCTACTCTGACACAACCGGTCAAGTGTAAAGGGGAAAACTATGCCGCTTGTTATACCACTAAAAAGAACTAGAAGTCCCAGAATGTCCTCTGGGTACTTTGTGATTTAACCTGTACATCAAAGAGCCAACCATGGCCTGTCCAGGAGCGTCAGACTATGGAGACTATATTCCTGCTGGAGGGACTGGGTAAGCAGAATGTAACACTATAAACCAGTCTCAACTCTTTGTTATCCGAAAAGACAACACATCTAAAATGTCCAGTGTAGTGACAGATACCCTATAAAGAAGGCTTAAAGAAAAGAAAAATACTGTGACAAGTTATATGCAAATCAAGGCTAAAGTATCTGCTGTGTGCAGTAACACCCGGCGCTTGCATTACATTTAGAGACACAATGCAAGCACACGGGGGCGGCCTTGGCCCCGACTGCATATGCTTTCCCATGCAGATACATAGCCAAATGTGGTCAACCATCTAATATATCATCCAGAAGCTAAATCTTGTGTGGTAAAGCCAGGGCTGTGGTGTTGGTAAGACAAATTTCCAAATCTGCAGCCCTGTTTTCCTGGTCGCTCTACCAGTGCTGAGATGAGTGCAGGCGTTCCTTCCCAGTGCCTTATTCATCTTATCTATAGTGGAGGAGCTTTACTCCTGAGCATGTACATAAAGTGCAGCGCACATTAATCTCATTAATAGCCTAGATCAGGGTGCACAGCCCCTGGCCGATGTGCACATGCAACCTGTCGAACCTTAAGTTGCAACCCGGACCCTGCTGACAGGCAGATTCCAATGACCTATGAAAGTATTCATTGGTGCAGGAGGCCTGGCAGTGGTGAGTACAGCTGACAACCCTTTTTGCATGGATATCTATGCTGTAAATATGCATTACTTTACACCAATCTTTCCAGGTCACAGTAATGGGAGTGGTTCATATTGGAAAATCCTGCTGACAGTTTCCTTTGACACAAAACGCAATTAGTTTTATGGTTGCGTGCCAGATCATGAGACATTACTGTACACATGTCATCTGTATGTGGCCTGTGCATAGAAAATGTATATGCGTGAAATGCTACATACATTTAAACGTAGATCCTTTGCAGACACCAGAAACTTACAATTACAGTAACAAAGCTGACAAGAAAATCCCGATATTTACACTATACAAAGTACATAATGTATATACACTTAGCATCAAAGTCATCCACATGAAAGCAGATCTATTGTGCGACAGGACGTGAAATCATTAGCAAAAAAATAAAAAACAAAAACACACAATTAAAACTGAACAAATCTGTAAAATTTCACTCAAGAACTTATCTAGACAGGCGTCTGCTATCAATAAATCACCTGCCATTGAGAACCAGTCAGGTACTCAACAAGAAACAAAAGCGAGATCACTTCAAGCATGAAGATGGATTTCATGACAGCGCCATGCGAGATGTAGACATGTGATCGAGAACTTTACATTATTAATACAGATCTCCACGTACAGAATAATTGCCTCAAGTACTCATAGCGTGACAGGCAATATAAAGGCTGATACTGTATCAAGGTCCCCACAAATTAAGTGGCATTCAGTGATGGAGAACCTGGTGTGTTTTACCTCAGAGCGACCCTCTGGCTCACAATGTAAATGACACAATAGATGCGTAATGGACTCGACATTTGTAATCTGTCTGGGACAATTGCTCTGATTTTCCAAACCCCTCAAATATGAAATGGTTCCCATATTATCAGACTACCCTACGGACACAGTGTTGTGGTAGTCATAGACACCCCTACTAGCACCGTCCTGTGCCGCAATCCACTGTTTATCCATCCATAATACACTGCTTTCTGGGGGTACAAAGTCCGCTCACACCCCGATAACCTCAAATATTTCAGTCTCAAAACACAGGCAGGAATAAGACCTGTTCTGAGTTTTTTAGTGTCTCCAAATGAGGCCATAGTAATGAACTTGTCAGGGCGTGTTCACACGTGACATCAACCCGTGCGTTTTGAATTAATTAGGCAAATCTTCTCATCTGTTGTGATGTGATGGAAAATGTGTGCGTTTACGCCATGTGTGAACACACCCTCAACTGAAGCAATGGATTGGGCCCGGACAACAAAAAACACAATGTTCATTGCATGAGGCCTAACACCGGTGGATGATAAAATTAAAAATTCCTGACATAATATCTCCCTTGCGATTTTATATCACGATTCAGTCATGATTTCATACTCACTAAATCCCTGAGGTAATCTTTGCATATCATTAATGACTACAGATGTCTGGCCTGGAGCATTCTGTGGGAGATGGGAATAGCCATAATAAGTGGGTGACATACAATGGCCTCCTACCATTTAGGGCATCCACCTCACATAAGAACTTACATTCTTATTAACACATTCCAGTCAAACCTGTTACATGGACAACCTGAACAGCCGGTCGCCTGCTATGATCTTCTCTGCAAAAGTTACTTATTTTCTAAATTCTCAACACTATGAATAAGGTACCTGTGATCTTTTGCTACATCACCACAAAAACGTAAGAGTCATAATGAAATCTGAAACGGATTCCTCTACCAAAAATGCATTTAGAGGGAAACCAATAAAACCCACAAGCTGCAGAAGAAAAGACACAATAGAACCAATGTACTATCATTTCTGGAGGTCCGGTTCCATACATGGATCTGCATCACAACAGCCAGAACTAGTCATTCATTTTGTAGGAATAGTAGACTGGGATGAAGCATCCCACAAAATTACAAGGGACAAATACAGGCAGACCCCTACTTAAGGACACCCGACTTACAGACAAACCCTAGTTATGGAAGGAACCCTCTGCCCACTGTGACTTCTGGTGAAGCTCTCTGGCGGCGTCTGTAATGAAGCTTTATTGATAATCCTTGGTCCCATTACAGCAATAAAAAAAAAAGTTAGTGGGACAAAGAAAATTTTTTGTCTGGAGCTACAATTATAAAATATACAGTTCCGACTTACGTACACACCCAAGGAACCTAACTTGTACGTAACTCGGGGACTGGCTGTACAGTAGAATATATTGGGACTTTAAAATAAATATATTATATGTGAAAACTTCCAAAAAGATATATTCACGTAGGGATCCATCAATGGCCGTTTCTGGGAAACTCTTATTTTTGGGCCCTGTAATAAACAGCTCTTGATACCTAGGATGTGATAAACCTGTTCTTGGAAAGGGTAATAACCCAGGAGCTCCCGTCCTCTGCGGCTAGAGGAGCTTCATTTGGCCCTGTGCAGAAAGGATCAGTGCTTTATAACCAAGATTTACTACAAAGACATTTCATTTAGAAAATCTGAACACTACGCAATGATAAAATAGGTGCGAGACAGGAAGCCAACCTTTTAAGCCTGGATTTTCTACATCGGGTGTAAAGTTTCTGTTCTTAACCATTAACCTTCTCGCGGTAATATTTTTCATTTATCTCTCTTAAAAAAACGATACTCCTTTTATATAATTTTAAAAATTATTACAAAGCTCCCATTTCTTTTTATACCTCATTCAGAACGAAGACATTTCAGAGGTATTATAGGGATGGCTTTACTCAGGCCAGCTTGGAGCGTCTCCAACAAGATTAAGAGATCTCCGCACTACAGAATCTCATATACAGGCGGTCCCCTATTTAAGAACACCCAACTTACAGACAACCACTAGTTACAAACGGACCTCTGGTTTAGTAATTTACTGTACTTTAGCCTTAGGCTACAATAAACAGCTATAACAGTTATCACAGGTGTCTGTAATGAAGCTTTATTGTTAAAGGGGTATTATCGTCTGGGCATTTACATTCAGTTTCATTAATCTGCCATATATAAACATTTCTTCAATTGGATGTTATTAAAAAAAATGTTCCTGTGTGAAGATAATTTCCCATAAATGTAGCCATTTTGTCCCTTAGAAACGAGATCAGCTTCCTCGGATACGACCACCTCACATTTTGGAAGCAGTTGCCAGACATGAGCTATTGAGCCCTGTCTGACCACCTGGATTCAGCGATCATTACCAGAGGACGGATGCGGGAGATGCAGTAACTCCTGGACATTTCATATACAAAAACCTTTTGTTTCTTTGTGCAATCACTCCAGCAGAGGTGGCCGTAACCGAGGAAGCCATCTCATTTCTAAGGGACAAAATCACTACATTTATGAGAAATTATCTTCACACAGGAACATTTTTTTTAATAACATCTAATTGAAGAAATGTTTATATATGGCAGATTAATGAAACTGAATGTGAATGCCCAGATGAGAATACCCCTTTAATCCTGGTTCTTATGACAACCCAACATTTTTAAAATCCGATTGTCACTGAGACCCAAAAAATTCTGGCTGGGGCTATAATTATAAAATATACAGTTCCGACTTACATACAAATTCAACTTAAGAACAAACCTACAGACCTGATCTTGTACATAACCCGGGGACTGCCTGTAGTCACTGCTGAACAGAACCTCGGTCATTACGGGATCCCAATATGAATGAATGTTCATCTATATAAATAATACCGTCACTGTGTAAATATAAATACTTAAAAAAAAAAAGTATACCAAATGTTACATTACGAAGCCCCTGCCTATGTGGATGATTGCAAGATACATTGTAAGGAACCATTATGCTACTTGTATGATGCAGCAGAATATTGGGGAAATAAATTTTTTTGGTAGAAGCCCTCGCAATCAAAATAAGTAATTGACTGTGTTCATTTTCCAAGTGCTACGAGGGGCCAGGAAGTAGAGATCACTAGTTGGGGACCTTGATCATAGCCTTTGTTTTTTTTATTGAAAGAAGTTTTTGGGGATCACTACTGGTTCCCCACCTAGGCAATGATACCAGCTGTGTCCTAAGTGGATGCCAAGATGTAATATTACGATTCTGAATGCGCAGCTACATGACTGGTGGAAGTCTGACCTCTGGATGAAGTACTTTGCTATATACTCAGTGGTTACTGGGATTTTGCTGCGGTTTAGGCTGCGCACCCTACGTGGAGAGTGATTCTCCAAACACTTACATAACCAACATTAAGTTTATTTGTGAGACACAAACTGCGACTTACTAAACCTGAAATGTCAGCTACTGCTACACAGCGAGCAGGGAGGAGAGAGTAAATAAAGATTAGTCTATGACGCCCATCGCTCTTACAGTAAACTCCTGTGCACATCCTGGAGGGTGAATAATATCGGATCTGCTCAAAACACTGCATAAACCACCGCATATAATACAACTTTACACACAGTTTCTGCAAGCCTCATGAGCCAGAACTATATTTATGTGAAAGGGGATAGCTGTATATATTCAATGCCAGCTGTGAGCACTACAGATCTCAGCAACGCCTGCACGTTCTCCATTATATGGCATAGATGTCCGACTGGTCAGTTTCTGCACCACCAAACTGTGGGCAAGAGTACAAGAGATAATTAGAGGTTACCAAACTTCACCTATAAGCTACGGTAAATTACCATCGGTGAAAATTTTAGGGTTATACCGGGTGAGTTTATGCTGCACAGCGGAGGACACCAGAAGCAATGCTCCAGTTCAACGTATACACAACCCCCCCTATATGCACAATGGAGGCCATAACGTTACGTTCACATTGTGAGCCATCAGATGTTGATTTTTTTACCTGCTGACTTTATTTGCTAGAAAAATCTGTGCCAAATTCCTCCATGTCAATATACCCTAAAAGAGAACCTGTTGGCTTCAATCACATGTTTAAGTAAATTTTTGCAATCTCCAGGAATTAGATTTTTATCTGCAATTTACATTTCCAACTTATGTTTAAGGCTTATTCAGATGAGTGTTTTTGAAGTCTGTAAGCAATCTTTTTTTGTGTGGCATACTGACCCTTTGTGTCTGTTCACACATCCGTTTGTTTTCACGGATGTGCAGTCAGTGAGAACAAAATAGCAGCAGTAACCATTTAATTCTCACATTCAGATCAAGGACCTCTGCATCTGCATGTGAGAATAAAAAAAAACAAAAAGAAAACGAATATTGGACAGCACTTGGATGACATCCATATGCAGCCTGTTTTTTCGACAGAAAATGTGCACCAGTGAAAAAAATGGATGACATATGGATGTGAAAAAAACAATGTGGACACAATAAGGACTGAACACTGACATCACATGTCTGCATTGTTTTGCGGATGCGCAGCGCAGCTGACACGACCGTCTGAATAAAACCTTAAACTGCCTGCATCTTTGGCTCTGTAGCCCCCAGAACCACAAGCCTATTGTAACTTGAAAGAGGAAATTCTTATCTTTATTGTGACATTAAAAACATATTTATAGGTACATTTGAATGGCGCCTAAATTGACACTCCCCCTGCAGACTCTACTCCCCTTGCGGCCTCTAAACCCGACTCATCTCAGGTAAAACATGACTCGACGGATTTTTATAATTACGGTATTATTACTACTACATTATTATTATTGGTAACGGGTGAGAGCTCTCATAAAAGAGGAACTTCTGGAAAGGATATTTATATATACCTAACCTGAGGGGGTTCACAGTCTAATGGGGTCACCAAATCTGGTGAAGGGTTCCCTTTAGTTGTTTCCAGGAAGAATAAGAGAAGGAGTGAGACAATGCAGAGATTGAGACTGATCCAGAAATGTTACATATAATACAAGTGTTTACAGAGCCAGGGGTTTTATTTAGTGAATATGAAATATATATTTTTGGTGCATGAATCATAAAAGGCAGTGATCATTCAATCTGTTATGTGACAGGATTTTGTTTTCTTCCCCGTAGGATGTGCTCTTTTACATTTATATTAAAGAACTTTTTGTGAATCTTTATAAAACACAGACACAACTAGAAGTAGTTACTGTGAAGAAATATAAAAGTGTCTAAATGCTCCTGGCACGCAAAGTATTAAAAACGACTTCTTCATGGTAAATCAATTTTTGTACTTAAGCTGTAGCTTTCCTATAAGGGTGTGGGAGGTAACAGCACGGGCTCCATATTAATCAGCCTCCATTGTGTACAGCCTATGTGTCTCCAATCTAAATCCAATAAATACCAAGAAGCAAATAGTCAAATAACAGAATTTATACATGAAGTGGAGACGATGTCCCAGATAATCTACAGAGGGGTGGAAGTTCTTTACCTATTTGCACATATGGTTGCACATAACATTCACCACCCATATACAGGCAATCCCTGGGGTAAGTACAAGATAGGTTCTGTAGGTTTGTTTCTAAGTTGAATTTGTATGCAAGTAGGAACTGTATATTTTATTATTGTAGATCCAGACAATTTTTTGGGGATTTTAAAAATGTTGGATTGTCATAAGACCCAGGATTAACAATAAAGCTTCATTGCAGACACCTGTGATAACTTATAGCTGTTTATTGTAGCCTTAGGTCAGTGATGGCGAACCTTTTAGAGACTGAGTGCCCAAACTACAACCAAAAGCCACTTATTTACCCTTTTAAGCAGTTCTTCCATTTATTTAATAGTATCGGCCACCTGAGGCCAAAAATACAGTTGAAAGAAGGTGGGCAAATTCAGATTATCATTGTAGCTTGTCTCCAGGGTTTCTCTGTACAGGAAGAATGGTGGGTCCAGAATGAGGACCTCCAAAGATAATGCACTTCTTTTAACACCTTCTCACTTTTCAAGCAGTTCCAAACAGTCCAGATTGAATGGATTTGGTCCTGTTTGGTGCACTCTGTCCTAGGCTGATGGCCTGAGTGCCCACAGAAAGGGCTCTGAGTGCCACCTCTGGCACCCGTGCCATCGGTTCGCCATCACTGCCTTAGGTTATTTAAAAAAAAAAATTAAAAAACTAGGGGTCGTCTGTAAGTTCTTAAGTAGGGAACCGCCTGTATTAGGTAAAGAAATCCCAGCCAACTCCACAGCGCCGCTGGATGCAGATCACACGCAGGATGTGACTAGGAAAGGATTTGCGTTAACAAGATTTAGCACCGATATAATCCTAATCTTTATATACCAAAGTGATCACCATAAGCTCCTGACGTCACATTTATGGCAGCCCCGTCTTAAGAATTACCCGCTTCCTGGAAGTAGCTGTATACGTCACACTAGTACTAAGCATAGGCCAAGCCGAGTGCACCTATGGAGGGGGCTTCAGGAGACCGAATAGGAATCAAACACCAACTAATAGGTATAACTGCAAGGAGGAAAAAAAATATAATAAAATGTAATATACCATAAACTATAGATAGAGACAAGAAGGATAACAAATGTACCAAAATCTGTGCAGAGAAAGAATAGAATTGGCCAAAACATCCGGGATCTGGATCTTACCATTAAGTCTAAGAAACTACCAGTTTTCCATTATACTAGTGTTAATAATTTTTCTGGGCTTGATGCATTTTTTTTGACCAAATCTCGACTTTGCTATAGATTTTGTCGACTATTTCGAACTATGAAGCCTTCTCGTCAGCTAGGGCACAAACATCACAAACAAATCATTGATTCATTGACAAATAAGATTTGTCTCCATGTGAATGAATCCATTAGACTACAAGCAAAACCCCACTCATTTATCACAAAGTGCCAATACAAGCAGTCATTTATTTATTTACTCGTTAAGCTGTTCTCCCACAGCTTTCAATCATAGCTGCCTCCTGAGGACACCGATACAATCAAATCCGGACTATCACAGTAGCTTCTCTCCAGGGTCCCGCTGTACAGGAAGAGTCATGGGGACAACAGGAGGACCTTCAAAGATAATTCGGTCCTCTCCACACTTTTATTTCCCCTTTAACTTCAGTCCCAAACTGCCAAGAGATTCTAGGTGCCAGGGATCCAAAGTAATGGCTCCTATAATCCAGAACGCATCTCAAACATGCTTGGACAACGAGGTGCCACCCTATGAGGACATATGAGATACTCCCACGGCGATTAAAGAGTTAAAATACCACTGAGATTATTAAATCTTGACCTGGGTGGAACTGCAGTTAGATTCTGGTGAACTCTGTGCTGAGCTTGAGTGCCCACAGAGAGCACACAGAGTGCCACCTCTGGCACCCGTGCCATAGGTTCGCCACCACTGCATTAAGAGCTCTGCCTTTAAAAAATATCTAGTTTTTTTGCATAATCATTTTGCATATTTTTTTAATAGAAAGAAACACTGAAAAAGTTTGGTAAGATTAGATATAAAGATGGGGGATCTACAGTGATGTGGGGTTATTGGCGATTTGTGGTAAAATCAGACACCGCAATTGTTAAAGGGGTTTGGTATTGCAACTTACATCCAATCAAGTGGATAAGGCAATCGTAAGGAATTTCTGCAGCAAGAAAAAAATCACTTTAAAAACTTTAAAGCAATGAAGCAACAGAATTGATTTTTATATACGGTAATTTTTTTTAAAATGTATTTTATTTTAAAAAAACTAAACAAAAAAAACACAGCAACACTCACTCCATAAAAGTGTTTTTCAGGCTGAGGGAACAGATGGTCACTAACTTATTTATATCCTGCATTTGGGAGGTCAGTTTACCCAACCTTTCAATTATACCACTGGAAACGTAGACAGCGGATATACATTTAATTAAAATTATGCATAGTAAATGAGCGATCCTTAAAGGACCATTAAAGGGACCATATTGGGTCATACCTTGAATTTCAGGGACGAGAAACGTAAATTTGATGAAATGTGAATATAAGGTTTAAAAATAGACTACAATAGATAGGAGAGATTTATCAGAAGTGTCCGAGGTAAAACCAATCAGAGCTCAGCTTTAATTTTATAAACAGCAGTGGGAAAATGAAACCTGAGCTCTGATTGGTTACGATAGGCAACGAGAACAGTATTACCACAGACACTTCTGATAAATTTCCACCATAGTCTTCTATAGGTAGAAAATTGCTGGAAAAACGTTATAATTGTTCGTGAATCATAAAGTTTCTATATTTTACATGGAAAATTATAAATAAACGTACCTATCTTCTATCAATTCTAGTTTAAGCCCTTTATTCAAACTACACAGTTTCCAAGGACGTGAAGTAGAGTTATGAACGCAGCTCTGTGGTGTAATATGTATGGGAAGCAAGTCAGGGTCGTAACATAAGTAATGCAATGTATTTACAGTGTTATTCAAGGCTTAGCAGGATTATTTCTGTATATAATTAAATAATGTAGTACCGTATTTTCCCGGCCATTAGGCGCACCGGAATATAAGGCGCATTAGTCCGATGCGCCTTATATATGTAATAATTCCATATATAAGGCGCATCGGACTATAAGGCGCAGTGTCCGGGGGCTTGGCGGAGGTCCGGGGGCGGAGCGGAGACCCGACGGGACGAGACGCGACGCCGAGACGAGACGCGGAGAAGGTGAGCGGGGAAGGTGGGGGGAGGTAAAGAATAGAATACTTACTAGGTCCCCGCTAGCCGGAGACAGCAGATCTCCAGCGGGAACTGCAGACCACGCGGCAGAAGTTGTTCGTGCCGCTGGTCTCAGTTCCCGCTGGAGATCTGCTGTCTCGGTAGCGGGGACCTATGTAAGTAGGGTCCGCTGCCTCATATAGGGCGCTCCACCGACCTATAAGGCGCACTTTGGATTTCCAAGGAAATCCAAGGCTTTTAAGTGCGCCTTATAGTCCGGAAAATACGGTAGATACTTGTTAATAGTACAGGCAGTCCCTGGATTACGCACATGATATGTTCCATAGGTTTGTTCTAAAGTTGAATTTGTATGCAAGTCGAAACTATATATTTTATAATTGTAGATCCAGACAAAATCTTTTTTGCCCCAGTGACAATTGGAGTTTCAACATTTTTAGCTGTAATGGGGGCAAGGATTATCAATAAAGCTTCATTACAGACACCTTACAGCTGATTATTGCAATCTGTGACTATAGTAAATCATCCAGAGAGCTTCACCAAAGGTCACAGTGGTCAGAGAGATGTGTCTTTAACTAGGAGTCGTCTGTAAGTCGGGTGTTCTTAAGTAGGGGACCGCCTGTATAGAAAACGCACAAAATGTATATTCAGCTCCTTTTACAAAGCATCATGATTTACCACCAAAAATTTGACACTTCATCCTGTAACTCAAAATTGTAAAACACTTCCAATACGAGGCAGAGATTAGGGATTGCATACAAGAGAGTACAGGAGTACAAGTGCTACAGGATAATAATAAAACGAGAAACCAAATTTTACTATGAAAAGCTCTACAAAAAAGTCATGCTCCAATTCTCATTGGCCAAAAAGACTGAATGAGCCAATTGAGAGCCTAAAAAAATGGCAGTCCATGCCATGTGGTGCTCCACAGTCAAACGGACCACATGATGCCGGGTAGTCTACATTAAAATCATGGTTTTGGCCTCTGTTGTAAGTATACATTGGGCGGATCCCTCCTGGTCCACTCCTCCACTAAAAATGGGAGGAGGAGTAAATATGTTCATGTGCTATCCCAGCTCTGTAAGTTTCCTTATATGTGTGTGCTCAGTAGAGGCTGGGGATGGATGCAATATAGTTGCATCCGTCCACAATAGGCTCCAATGGCTTCCGCTGAGCTTATACATAACACATGCAAGTCATTTGACAAAAGAAAACAGCCAATGATAAATCCTTTAGTTCAGGACACTACCATACAGATGGAAAAAAAATTAGCGCCCACAAATGCAACTCTTGATTACAGGTATCCTTAGGTGAATGCAAAGCCTACAAATTCATAGATCAACCAACATTATAAAACATTCTGGCAGCTGAAAAATCTTAGAAACAAACCAGCCACAAATTCATCCAATTAAGTCATTGTTGTTTTCACCAGCAACTAAACAACCAGTAACCATTAGACGCTGCCAATGCAACAAAACAAGGAAGATGATGATATACAGCATGTTCAAAGCACAATACCACAATCCCATGGTACACAACACATCTTGGTGGCAGCCATATATAGAGCATACGTATCATCAGTCACTTACGTAATCATGAAAGGCCTTCGCTTCACTTGAATGTTCACAGGTTTCACGTCTCTCTGGAGCAGCACAGTACAGATCCCAAAATACACTGGAAAAGACGGAATGAGCAATGTATACATTTAGCAGAGAACAGTAAAAACGTGTAAATAACAGAATTTCCACCTGAACTATATATATCCTTTAACTATGGGGTAAAAAAAAAAAGAATAATACAATATAATATATATTATTAATCCAGAGACATTTACTCACGTGTTTAAAAGAAACTTTTAAAATTATGCAAATGAACCACAAGGGCTCTGGGGGTCATTACCAGAGCCACTCCCTGATGTAGATTCACAGGATGTTATACTGTCTCCCCCTTTGCAGCATTGAGGTTACATCAGACAGAGAAAGGTGGTAGTGCTGAGGAAGCAGAGGAAGTTTCAGCACACAGTGGAAGGAGGGAAGTGCTCCTGCACAGTGCAACAGCCTGTGAAGGAGCAGCATGCAGGTGCTCTGGAGACATCCCCTTTCAGGCCAATAGCATAAATGTTAAAGTTGATTTTAGAAGGAAGGAGGAGATGTGTGCCTGGATGTTTAATCCCCGTTCCTGAGGGATCTAGCGCTTTAATGAAAATTACATTTTGTATATTTTTGCAAATTAGCTTCTCAGTGCTCCAGGGGTTGGACTGTGCCTGCTAGTGCACCAATTTTAATTTCTCCTATACAGTTTTTTGGGGGATGGCCATAATTTTGTAAAGAGGCACTGGTGGGCGGTGCACGGGTAGCCCAGAGAGGATAAAAACGGATGCAGCGACATACATGGCCGCACACCTTGGGCACAGAGAAGATCGTTTACAATAAGTTAAAAAAAAGAGAAATGTTCTTTTTCAATACAGAAAAAGAGTATTGATGAATTCATGGTTATAAAATTACTAAATGGCGCGTAGACTTACTGTGAATTCTGATACAGAACTGCCCATGGGCTGCCATTGTCCCAGTTCAAGAGAGCACAATGACACCAATGACCCAAGTCATTCTATGTATGGTGCGGCAGACTATATCCTAGACAGATAACCAGTCTCCATCACAATTTACGTAATGGCACCAGTTGCCACATGACAGCTCCAGGACACAGACGTTATATTGCCCGATATACGAATGACGTACACTAGCACAGCTAGAAGAACATTGCCGAGTGGCCAAAATAATGGGAATAGATTGTCTATGATGACTTCAAAGTCGGCGTGCAGGAATACATTGGCCATCTTGTTTTTCCACTAGACTGTAAGCAGTCCAGAATTTCAGCCTCCAGGATGGGACAGAAGCTGTGGAACAGCTCCGAGAGCCGAGAAACTGAAATATTAATGATAATCTCGGCATCTAGACTGTTTGTTCTTTGCTTGTTGGAGCCGCTGCGCTCAGACACACACGGCTGAAGATGATTAATGGTGGCTCGTGTGTGTCTCCATAAAAGCTTTAGACGTGCACTTACTGGTGGGTCTCCTGAATTTGGATGCGCGGATATGGTGATCAATGAGTATTAAGGAAAGCTATTAGGGTGACTACATGTGTACTGTTATGTGAATTCAGATATGATACAATACATGCAAGAAAATTACAAGTTATCCAAGACCATGTTCATGTCCGAGTGGGGGCTTTCCACTATATGACTACAACAATGATAAAAATTAGAAGAGATCTAGCAATTAGTGGCAATAGGAACACTTATGAGGGGTGGATTAAAAGGGGCAGTTTTGGTGGCCCTGGGTGGCCTAGTAGCCTTGGGCCTTAAGATGCCATCAAAACCGCCAATGTTATAACTTGCTATAGTCAACAATGAATCAGATTGGTATTGCTGGTACATACCCATCACACGCCATCGATTTTATGCGCGATACATTAGTTGATAACAAGTTGTAAGAACCATAACTTTTGTAATCACTATATCCATTAATTAATTTGCCACAACTCTAAACTACTATAAGATAAGGAGCATTCTCATTAAAGGCTAGTTTACACTGCAGATTTTAGTACTGATTTTCAGTAAAAAAAAAACAGCCAGCAACAAAATCCTGCTCCTATTGATTTAAGTGCAGGATGCTAGATGCGTCTTCTTGCAGGAGGATTTCTCATAAGCCGCTGAAGTAGAAGGCCAAATAGTAATTTACTAAATACTTTGAAGAAGTAGGAACTTACCACCACCATGAGTGTAGGAATCCTGGGGGTTCGCCCAATGTGATATTTTTCTCCCATCTTATCTGGAATTTAAAAAAAAAGTGGATAATCTATTAAAAATGTGCTGACTTTTAAACCAGGTCACTAAAGCCTGAGCAGGCAGCAATTTACATATCAAGAAAGCATGGCAGACCTTTTAACAGATGCACATTGCTAAAATTACCTCATATCCTACCCCCAAACATTACAAAAGAAGAAAAAAAATTGGCTTTTTGTGGAAAAAAAAAAAAAGATCTTTGGCAATCTGTACACTATCCTTAATTGGGACATGGGGGAAGCCAGAAAAAAGGTTACTGACGACAGGTTCCCTTTAAACTGCTTGCACATGTATTCATAAACTGTGTCCGACAAGACAGAAAAAATGGGCACTTAGGGGTGGTGGCACATGTGGCGTTTTGAACTTGTTTTTAGGCCGTTATTAAGCAGTCCGTTAAAAAATTCATGCGTTTTTGAAAATGCATCAGTTTTTGACCATTTTTCCCAATGATCTTAATTAGGATAATTGGAAAACAGACAAAAACTGTCAAAAAACACACATGTTTTTAAAACGCATGCGTCTTTTAACGGACTGCTTAAAAATGGCCTAAAACCGCGACTAAAACGCCACGTGTGCCACCACCCTAAAGGGGCTTGTTAGTGCTTAGTCGGAGTATGCGCCACAATTCTGCACCATTGGCAAAGTGCACCAAAAAAATAATGGTGCGCACTTCCTGAGCAGTGCAGGGGGCGTAGTGTAGTGTGCAGAAGGGGCAAGATTCATCAAAACTGGTGCACACTCTTCAACTCTGCACACTACGCAGGCGCTGTACAAGTTATGATGAATGTGGGCCAAAGTGTTCCAGAAATTGACTTTTTGCAATGCTTGGACGTTCTGTCATTCTATTTTCATTCTATTCATGCATGAAGTACTTTTGCCGTTTTTCAAACCAACGGGCTACATGTCACTACAATTCTGGGTCCAAGTCCACCTCTTATTTTCCATGTGATAGCAACCAGAGCCAAATGATCCGTCATTAACTGTACAAGACTCCATGAAAACAGAAACCCCTGATGTCACTTCACATATATTACAACATGTGAAGTGACTTTCTGCTCAATAACCATTTCAAGGCCACTCAGTCATAGGCCCCTTTCACACCAAACTGTATACGGGAAAAATATAAAGCTTGCCCTCTTTCCCCATACACACGTCCGCGCCACAGTCCAAATTATAAAAACTATCTTTATTTACATAGCGCCATCAAATTCCCTAGCACAGTGGTGGCGAACCTATGGCACGCGTGCCAGACAGGGCACGCAGAGCCCTCTCTGCTGGCACGCATGCCATCATCCTCCACCGTGTGCAGAGGCCCGCAGGTCCACAGTTTAGAAGAACAGCATCTGCACCTTGCGCTCAGATACAGAGCAGGCAGGTCACACTGCACAGGGTAGATGCAGTTCTTCTAAACTGAGGACCTGCGGGCCCCTCAGATGCAGCCCACAGCTGGGTGCAGGATGTCTGGGCTCCTGTCAGAGGAGCGCTGCTCTATAAGAAGAACCCAGTGCAGCGCTGGGAGCAGGAAGCAGCATGGAGAGCTTGTACCTCCCCCTCCTACTAGGAGACGTGAAGTGGAGCCGGGACAGAGAGAGAGGGGGAGGGGGAGGCTGTGAACCGGAACATCCAGAGACTGCTGTGTGCCTTCCTCATAGATAACTGTAAGTTGTACAGTGTCTAAAATTTGTTTATACAGTTCACATACATATATACCTGTGCTATGCATATATGTGTGTGTATATGTGACATTTACACACATATGCATAACACAGATATATAATATGTCTTTGTTATGCACTTGTGTGTGTTTATGTCTGTGTTATGTGTATATAAGTATATGTATGTGTCTGTATCTGTGCTGTGCATATTTGTGTGTATATGTGTATATATATGTGCCATGCATACTGTATATATGTGTGTACTGTATGTCTGTGTTATGCATACTGTATATATGTGTGTACTGTATATGTCTGTGTTATGATCCTATATGTCATGTATGCATACTGTATATATGGTGTACTGTATGTTGTGTATGCATACAATGGTACTGATTATGGTGTTTGCATACGTGTATAGTTGTCTGTGTGGTATGTCATAGTATATTGATGTGGCACTGTATAGTGGTGTTATGCATACTGTATAATGGTGTACTGTATATGTGTGTTATGGCATCTGTATATGTCTGTGTTATGCATAGGTGTATAGGTGATGTTAATGATATGTCTGTGTTATGCATACTGTAATATGTGTGCATGTATATGTCGTGTTATGCATACTGTATATATGTGTGCACTGTATCTGTCGGGGTTATGCATACTGTATATATGTGATGTTACTGTATATGTCTGTGTTATGCATACTGTATATATGGTGCACTGTATATGTCAGTGTATGTATATTGTCTGTGTATGCATACTGTAATATGTTGTGTTATGCTACTGTATATATGTGTGCACTGTATGTCTGTGTTATGCATACTGTATATAGTGGTACGGTATAGTCTGTGTTATGCATACTGTAATATGGGCACTGTATATGTTGTGTTTGCATATGTATATGTGTGTACTTTATTGTCTGGGTATGCATACTGTATTATGTGTGCACGGTTGTATATGTCTGGTACTGTCTATGTCTGTGGTTTATGCATCACGTATATGTCTGTGTTATGCATACTGTATATGTTGGCACTGATATGTCTGTGTATGCATACTGTATATATGTGTGTACTGTATATGTCTGTGTTTGCATACTGTATATACGGTGTGCACGTATAGTTGTTATGCATACTGTATATATGTGTGCACTGTATATGTCTGTGTTAGCATACTGTATATTGTGTGTACTGTATATGTCTGTTGTTATGATACTATAGTGGTGGTAAACATGTGGCAGTATTATTTGGCCCTTATGTAGGTAATATTGCTCTCTAAATACCATGTTGGCACTTTGTGTAGATAAGTGGGTTTTGGCTTCAGTTTGGGCACTCGATCGCTAAAAGGTTCGCCATCACTGCCCTAGCACGTTACAAATCTCTCTTCCTCTCTCCAGCATGCGGCTGTAATACGTTCAGGTGGAAAGAGGTCTTATAGGACTTGTATAACTGTAGAAGCACCGCTATCCAGAACAACAGCAGTTCCTAACCCCTGCTTAGGGTGGTGCCACACATGGCGCTTTTGGTCCGTTTTAACCATGCGTTTTCAGTTCATTTAAAAAAGAATGGTTTTAAAACGATTTAAATTTTTGACCGTTTTCCATGTGTTTAGCTGCTTAAAACCTGTTATCTATTAAGATAAGAAAAAAACAAAAACCTATCAAAAACAGTCAATGCATAAAGATCACAGCCTCAGTCTTGTGCCCTTTCTAGTAAAGGTGACATTCCTGCACTTGGCTTGAATATTGCTGTAACTTCCACTGCATGACTAGAGAATGGCACAGACATGCATCGTCACTCTTCACATAATCATAATAATCAATAAAAAAAAAAACTTTAGATACACCAAAAAACAAACATAACAACTGCAGGTACTACACTATCTCTTCAAACCCCTATCAGAACAAAATACATCCAATATCCAACAAATCATTGAAAAAAAAAATAAATAAAAATTTAATCTTTTGACAGAAAATACACATGAAATTCCTAAAAAAAATAAAGAAAGAAAAAGATAAGAAAAGAAAGAAAGAAAACCCCCACCCTGTTTTAAAAACCCATTAATTCACACACGTAAATGCAGCCACGAGGGAGGTGACCCCTCCATAGAAAACAGCGGTGCACGGCCGACACTCGCAGAAAGATATAGCACCGGGTTGCATTGCCGTCTATGGGGACGTATATGCGGCCATGTACGTCTCCATGAACGGCCGAGTGAATGAGCCCTAAAAGTGATAAAACATAAAAACATTATTATACAAACAAGTGGACAGTGTGGGTATAATGGCTAGGAGATGCAAAACTACAACTAACAATGTAGGTCCTGGCATTAAATACAGACACAGCCAAAAGGTCATTATTAACATGGAATCCCTGCAAGTAAAAATCAAATGAATGAGGCATGCTAAACCGCAAAATATCCAAGATATTCCCACCAGAGGCCATACTCGCAGTCCAGTTCCAACTGTCCGACAAGCTGCTTCGTCTCCCTAACAATGTGTTGGAATAAATCCACTTGTTTTTTCATTCCCTACAGAGTGCTGCCGAATTCTAGGAACCCATCGATCTCCCTCATACAACCCTCACTATATTAGCATTACATCTAGCGTCAGCTTACCTATAGAGAAAATAGATAGCCAGATGTAGCGACTGTACGGGAAACCAACTTTTTGGTCCCAACAGTAATCTCCAGCCTCAATTATACTAAAGAGTCTGAAACATTAAGTGTCATCACTTAGTTTTATACAAGCACAAAACCAATGAAGAACAATCGTGATACTCAATAAATCTTCAATTTAGCAATTATCCAGACATCGCAGAATATACCGGAACAATAGAGCAGCACAATATGATATACAACAGGCTGGTATAGTAAGGTTTTATTGGGTTATGAAATTCCTCTTTATTGGAACACATTTACAAGCTTCAAAACAAGCAGAAAAGATTGTGCTCAGTATTCATAAAGAAAATACAAGGTAAATCCTACAGAACCCGTCAATGAAGCAAACTCTTCACAGGAAAGTTGTAAGGGTTTGTGGGGATGGTACTTCCAAAGATAGTCATTTTGGGTTGAAATAATGACCAAAAAAAAAAAAAAAAAAGTTTCTTTATGGTCAGAGAGGTGGATCATCCAAAAAAAAAAAATCTACTTGTGATTTCTACAACCATTTTTTGAAGTCAGTTCAGAGGTGGAGAGCTCAGCTCTGAAGTCAAGCTCTCCCAACCTCAGAATGCTGCGTTTTCCTGAAGGTCCTCCTTCAAGTCCATCATAACCAGCTCTAGTCTGGTGCATATCATCATCTCAGCAGAGGGGGTGTTTGAGGCAGGGAGAGCTTGACTTCAGTACTAATCTCTCACATGTGACATACAACCAACTTACTTCTCACTAGTCGATGTTCTGGATGCCACCACCATACTGGACCATAAAAGAAACATGAATGGAAGGCGTTGACCCATTTGGATACTTACTACTGGTGGTTATTAGGTCAATTTTTGCGACAGAGTAACTGAGCAGTTGAAGAGAACCTGACCTCCTGAGTAGGAGCATATAAAATAAAACAAGCCAGCATTCCCATCGCCGAGTACCAGGTACATAGGAGTATACAAGGGACATACTGAATCCCATGATGGAAATCATCGCGATTGCAAATTATTTAAACTCCACCTCCTACATCTCATTAAACACAAAATAGAAGTGTATGAACACATCATCTGAGGCAAAAGCAGAAAATGCGAAAATATAATTTTAGGCAGCCATACAGTGAGCCGACTATTTTTTTAGATTTTGAGGTAGTCTAGTGTGTATGGTCACCCTTTTAAAGATGGACACATTACCAATCTCACTGTTCCAGCCAATCATCTTATCAAATTCCAAATCACTAGGCCCTGCTGTCTGAGGAGAGATGGACCAAAACATCACTATGGTAAATGGGTTGTTACGATTCCTTTTGACCAATCACTGGCCAAACAATAAAATGCCATCAGGCGGTGTCAAGTGGAGGTGAATCATAATACCCATTGTCAGTTTAATAAATTCTTCTGGAAATGAATAAAAGGAAACCTACCATTTGATTTGAGCATTATTAAACAAACCGCTACAGATGACTACTGATGCAGATCATATTTGTTTAATCCTGTGCTGAGTGGTTTTGCTGATAAAACAGATAAACATTATGATAATGAATCTGTCTCGCTCTATAGCTGGCTCAGCGCTCACTAGCATGTGGGTTTCTCTGCAGAAGAATTGATGTAACCACTGGGTTGTGCCTGAAGGCAGAAAATCAATTGTGCACCACCATGCTGCACAGCTGCTCTGTATGATGACTAACCTCCATTTGTATTTAAAAGCTTCTGTGTGTAATGTGTTAATGTAGGCAGCCAGCTTTCCCAGGTCCTGAATGTCATAAATTGTTTTTTCAGCAAAACCACTGAGCACAGGGATTAACCAAGATATGATCCTGCATCAGTGTAGTTACAGCATTCTCACTGTATGTTTGCTTCAGAAAGCATGAAATCCAATTGTAGGTTTCCTGAAAGAGACAATCTAAGGATATAAGTAGCAACAAGATTATTTTGAGAGTAATTTATAAAAAGCAAGTATTCACTAAATATAGAAGTCAGGGGAGATTTAAAGTCATTTTTACAATCGAGGTGTATCCATCCTTAAAATTAACTAGAATTTGCTTGGCATCTAATCAGCAGTTTATCCTCATTGCCCAAATGCCACCCCCCATCTCTTGTGCAGCCATGGTCTATGTACATAGTATACACTGTCCCATTACATATCAGCATATAGCCCACTATGATTGCACATAAATGAGCTGATTTTTACAACAAAGGTGCAGGGAATAATGACGTAGCTGCTGGACTGTTACTGCAGAAAGTACTGTATCTGCTTCTTGATGGCAAATGGATCTTAAAGCGTAAACTATACTCTGCAGATTTTTTCATTATTTACAATAATAGAGCAGGTGATGATCATAAACTTTGAAATATACATCAAGTAAAATCAGCTTCTATGTGCCTGTTTTCTGCTTCTCGCCCTGAGTGAGAGTATATTTGAAGCCTTCTGAGGTCAGTAAACACTTCAGACAGGTGAGGAGGCTATATTAAAGGGTGGGGGGGGTTTTTTACAATCAATTTTTTACAGAACCATTTGGCTTATGGACACATACACAGGTTGCTCTTCCTGGCTTCAGTGACACCACACCCTTAGCGGCATTTTTAATGAGGCTTTTCCTCACTTCAGTTTCTTTTACTCATCTAATGTCAGTGAACACACAAACAGCGGTTCTAAACTGATCAGTTTTTTTTCTCTGAAGTGTGAAAAAGCCCTTGAAAAGAATAGTTCAGTAAGGCATTGGTGAAAAATCACTGAAGCCAGGAAGAGAAAAACCAATCTGTATCTGTCGTAAGCCAAAATGCGTTCAGTGAGAAATCAATGATCTGAAAAAAACGCCCACCTCATCTTTCGATACCTAGAGAATATCTTGTTTAATGATCCAGCTCTCTAAGAAGATTAGACTAAAGTGGCTGTCAATAAAGAGTTAAGTATTAGACAGGGACACTTATATATCCAGGCAGTGTGTGACTGTGATAATCTCTTATATTTGTAATTCATGGCCTAAAAAATCAACTATAATTATACTAATAAGCCTGAAGTGCTACTGTGGCAGTTCCAGAGCCCATCCATGTAGCAAATTCAAAGGCTTGCTGTTCTCTCTCTACCCCTCTGCTCCCTAAGGACTCTTCCATATGCCCAATGTAATCCACTGCAGCACAGGAAAGCTTCAGCACCTACTGGGAGGGGAAGTGTCCCCTGCACACTGTAAAAGCCTGTGAAGCTGTAGCATCAAGGTGCTCTGATAACAACCCCCCTTTGGATAAAAAGATATAAGAAGGAAGGAGGCCATGGATAACAAATATAGAATATTACCACGTCACAGTGCCTGGATCTATGAGTAAGTGTCCCTGGTTTATCATGATGGATTTTCATGGAAAATGAAATAAGGATGAAAGGCAGGGGAAAAAGAAAGATAAAAGGAAACAGATTCTTGATACAGTGCTTACAAAAGTTTGCTCTTATGATATGGATATATTGTATGTAGTTTATTAAAACTTTGTTTGGCTAACTAATTAGAGACCACAAACTAGCTGAAGCTTTGGATTTGTAACCTACTGTAATCTTTTATTTTCCCCAATTTAGAAAAAAAATTATATATTTCTGTAATTAGAGATAAACAGCAATGTATAGCATATTCACTCACCTGCCTTCTACCATCAAAATAAAGCATGATAAAGCAGAGACACTTACTCATAGATCAGATACTGTGACTGTGGTATTCGTTATATTTATTATGGCCTCTCTCCTTCTAACACAACTTTTAAAATTATGCTGATGAGCTTCCAGAGCTCCTCAGTGATGTCTTTTCAATGATAACAGTGACTGTTACAAAAAGCAGGTCTCCCCTCTCCTGCTGAAGATTACACAGGAAGAAGGAGGGGGAGGAGCGAGGTGGAGAGAGACATGTAACAGCCTGTGAGACTGCGGGCTAAGGGGCTCTGGAAACACCCCCAAAGCTCCTCAGGCTCATTAACAGAATTGTAAAAGTGGATTTAGAATAAAAGGAAGGCATGGTTAACAAATATAAGAATATTACTACAGTCACGGAGTAGGTGCCCTGGTTTATCATACTTCATTTCATGGTAGATTTCCTTTAAGGGGGGGACTTGCTTTGTAGTTTCCATAGATCCGGTTAAAACGATTAAGCCATTTCGCAAGCAAACATCTCGTGGTTTCTTGCCTACGAAATGGCTGTAAAAATGGGGTGACCCCTAACGTGGGCATGAACTCGTGGTAGCTAATCTGTGATCTGCCCAGCAAAAATGTACAAGACGACATAATGAAGCATAAAGTGAAAAGCTACAATATGTTTGTTCACATCAGTCTGGGTATATGTCAGGGTGTACACGTGAGGTGCTGCCGGATCTAATAAACTTCTATAGGCATCTCTAAAGGATCATATAATAGAGAAGTTTCTCATATAGATACTTAGTTCCTATATTAGAGTGTGAATTAGAATGGCTTCCCAGATCGCCCTCCTTCTTCTTGAATAGGCTAGAGAAAGTGTGACCTACTGTTCAGGGAAGATCATAAAAGCGCTCGGATTACTGTAGGCAGCAGTGAGTAGATTATCAACCTCACTGTTTAAATAATCAAAACCATTTCCCAACTTATGTATTTTCAGCACTTCTTAATGCTCTCTTGTAGAACACAAACCTCGATGTCTCTCCATGGCCGACCCATCTGCATGAAGCAGGAAAAGCAAGCTGTAAGCAAAAGTTAAAGAGGCATGCTAAAATGAAACGGTGAGGAATAATCAGCCTTGCGCGAGAAGTACGGAGCGATGGGAAAAACAAGTAGAAATCTCTATCGCATGTATGTCAAGTTATATAGATATTTCCAGTAGATTATCCTAAACGCAGGCTCCATAAATGGTATACAGGCAGTCCTTACTGAAGGACACCGAACTACAGACAACCCCTAGTTACAGAACGGACCCCTCTGCCCACGTGACCTCTGGTGAAGCTCTCTGTGCGTTATATAGAGACTCCTAGTATACGACTGTGACCTGTAAATGCTTTACTTTAGTCCCAGGTGCAATGATCTGCTGTAAAGTGTCGTAATGAAGCTTATTGATAATCCTTGGTCCCATACAGCAAAAAATGTTTGAAACTCCAATTGTCATGGAGCAAAAAAAAAAAAAAAAAAAAAAAATGCTGGAACTACAATTATAAATATCACAGTTTCGACCTTACATACAAATACAACTTAGGAAAAAACATATGGAACCTATATTTATGTAACCGGGGACTGCTGTAACGTGTATGGACAACTATGCATTGTGCTTCATATTACATATTTGCATCTTACTATGCATGTACTCTGGCAAGTGATTGGCTGAGGGGCATTTCTAAGAGGAGCGAGGAAAGGGGAAGCAGAGACTAGCACGAGGCGTTGTGGTGTGTGGCCCAGAAAACAGCGGAGTATCAGGGCATGATTTATGACTGTACAACAATTTCAGCCCTTTACCGAAAACCGCTTTTGTGGTGCATAATATAATTTTATGTTCAACAGTGGCTTCTCTTGGATGAGGGGATTGTAAATATAGGACAGAGGAGGGTTGTCTAAAGAAAAAAAAAAAAAAAAAAAAAAAAAAAAAAAAAAAAAACAGAAACAAAAAACTTTATACAGAGGTTCAGCAGTGACCCAATATCGACAGATAAACACCGCTACAGCAGGCAGTTGCAGGCTGTAGCGGGGGTGTTGTGCAAGCCATATACAAACAAAGACCGGCAAATGCCCTGTGGTCCTAAATTTTTTTATGGTCCACCCACACAAACTGTACAACATGTTCATTTAAACAGGGAGCCAATGGTTGTGCATTTTTTGGCTTTATTTTACTTTTATATATATTTTTAAATTAACACATATACAAGTAATCCTTATTGTATAGTGCACGCAGAGTCCGCGTGCCACAGAGCTTGCCAAATCGGTCCTGTCCCGATTGGGGACACAATTAATCCAAACCTACCAGATGCCTTGGTTGCGAGGAGGAGGAAACCGGAGGAACCACGCAAACATGGGAGAACATACCAAACTCTTTGAAGATGTTGACACGGGACTTGAACCAGTGTATAGAGTGCTGTAATGCCAACCATCAGCCACCGCATGGCCCTTGTACCTTTCCTCGGTAATCCAAAGGTATTGCACTATATAAAATATAGGGTATACAATTTATAATATTATTGCTTTTTTTATTCATATTTTTTTACAAAGATGTTCATTCCTTTGGAGGAAAGTTTTACTTTGGGAGGCAGCAAATCCCTTAGGGTTGGATGCACGCGTTATGAACCCATTAAGGGCCGTTTTTTAAGCCGTCCGTTAAAAAAACGCACACATTTTTGAAAACCATTGTGTTTTGGATAACACATCCGTTTTTTAATGTTTTCCCAATTTATTTTTAATATGACCATTGGAAAACTAAACAAAAACTGAAAAAAACTGAAAAACAAAAGCTAAAAGGGTCAAAGCGCACGTGTGCCACCCCTACTACTCCTGAGAAAACAAGCTACAATACAAGGAATGTTGCATAAAACACCAGAGAGATTTGTGTAGTGATAAATTGTACAGCTGATGCTTTGTCCTAGGACAAGGCTACAGCTAGGATCCCCCACGATCAGGCACTCATCCAATGATACCTGTGGATTGAGATAAAACATGATTATGGGGAAATCCCTCAAAACTGCTTTGACCCCAGACTGCAAGTTATCTCCACCTATGTGATGATACCCATGATTGGTTGGACCCCCAAACTTTCCTACACAAACCATATCAATATTTGCATGAAAGTGGACAACCCCTTAAAATCTGAAGACAGTCGGCTCCACTTCCACACTGCCAACCCCTGCTACTACGTAACAGACAAGACGACAGATACATACAGGGAGTACACTGCACCAAGTGTTACCTCTATTGTGGTTTACCTTTTATTCCTCATGTTCACATCAGGACCGGGTGTACACCCCATGATAAACAAACTAGACAACATCCTCATCAGACTGATAGTGAGCAGAACCAGCAGTAACATTTAAAGGGGTGTCCCCATTTCGCAAATTAATGTAAGTTTGTATATCAAAACATTATCAATTTACAATATTACTTATGTATCAATTCACTTGTGGTTTTCTAGATCTCGGCTTGCTGTCTTTATAAAAAAGCTTCCACGTTGGAACGTGGTCGCAGCTACACAGTACTTTAGTATCAGAGTAATCAGAGCTGTGTGTTTCTCTAGAAGTTCTCTAGAAGGACAGCAAGCAGAGGATAGAAAACCATGGGCAAGTTAATACAAAAAATATATTGGAAAATTGTATGAACTTCATTATTCACCCTTAACCATTTATTTTCTGAAATGGGAAAACCCCTTATTGAAGAAGAGAAATAAAACTAATAAAAAAGGTCAGCAAAGCTTTAGTATCCACATGGACCCGGGTTGTTTTGCATATATATTAATAGTACAAGTTACTACAAGAGGCTTCGGGATATATCTAAATGATCCAATCACTTAAGAAATTTTGAGGTGTCGGATTACATAAAAGGTTTAGGAGAGGGGAGGGGGACTTACAGGAGATAGCCCAGAGTGACTGCAATATCATTTGGGGGAAATTTATGTGTGCCTTGTGGGCCAGTTTTCTGGCGTACAATTCATTAAAAAAAGTAACAAAATGTCTGTCGTTTGGCCAGGAATTGTGACTCCGCCCTTATTCCACCAACACGCCAAGTGGGTGGAGAGAGGGCTAGGGTAGTCCTGGCTCATTAAATCATATCCTGTGCCAGTCCTGATTGCTGGTTATAGAACCCAAATCTCCATAATTAATTTTATAGAAGGGGTCAGTCATTCTGATTTCCAATGACCACACATAAGAGTATATTCTTAGCAGAAATGACTTACCTCTGACAAAAAGTGTTTGCGCAGACTTCTGTGCTCCTACGTGTAGCAGGTATTCATACCGTATAGAGCTAATCTGGGGAAGAAAAAGAGGATTGGTCTCAGAACTTCATTATAACAAACACAAGAACAACCAAGAGTATCTAGACCGTCTACAACACAGAAATCTGAAAATACTAGAAATACCAATACTACGCGTTCAGCTTCTGATCAGCTGATTCCCGAGATTTAACATTACACCATGTGGAAAAAACGGACAGCATGGGAGAATGGTGAGTGAACTACAGAAAAATTCTGGTATAAGTTGAGTAACATCTATTAAAAAAATGTAAAAGTTTTTAAGAGTTCTTCCTTACCTCCTTTCTTCTAAAATCAACTTTTTAAAATTTGCTAATTACCATAAGGGCTTTGGGGGGGGGGTGTTACCAGAGGACACTCCTTGCTGCAGATTTCAGGCTGTTTGTACACTGTTTCAACCAGCTCCTCAGCACTTCCTCCTCATCTTTCTGATGTAATCTGCAGCAGAGGAAGTGTCGCACACTCTGGAGGAGGAAAAGTCCATCTTGCAGATGTAGAGCCCTGTGCAGCCACCAGCAGGAACGGCCTCGGTAAGCATTAGCCATTTTAAACGGGTTGATTTTAGAAGGAAGGAGGCCATGGCTAAAAACATAAGAAGATTATCACACGTCACGGTGACAGTGTCAAGATCTACTGTAAGTGTCTGCCTGGTTTTCATGATGGATTAGAAAGAGGATTTCCTCGAGTGGAGGAGAGTAATAGAGGACCGTCTGGTCCATATTACATACGTCTGTAATAAAAAAACAAAACCATTTGTAAGGTGAAGGAAACCTCGGTAGGTTCATGGCAAATTAAACGCAGATATCCTGTGATATATTTCATTCCTGAACTTCCAGCTAGGACATCCAATGTTTGAAGGCTCAAGAAAAAATCAGATAGCTTACAATTCAAGGTAGTACGAAACTCAACTACCGTCAGAAAAAAAGTGCAAGAAGCACAAACTATAAAGTCCTGTACCAGCACTACACACAAGTGAGCAGGGCTGTCGACACCTTATGCAGGTTCAGATTTCGGACACGTCTAAACGCAAATCCCAGCCAGGGAACATAAGCGCGTATGTGATGGCATCTATCGTACCCTTCCAAACACACAGAAAGCTATCCCTTACAACACGCTTGTTAAAACCACCACTAATCTCAGAACCGATCCGCCCTACACAGAAGAGCATTAAAAATGTATGGCGAGGATTGCTGAGCAGCAGCATAGGAAAAGCCAGAGGACAGAGGCGAACGAAGACATACAAATAAATAAAATACAGCAGCACAGCATACATGTCCCCAGAAGAGCGCAAGACTAATCTGCCACAGAACGCCGAAAAACCTTCATTGTAGGCAAGTCCAAATTATCCGTGCCCAGGAGGTGTAATACCGTAAGGGTATAGATGGGTAGAAAATAGAAATATACTAAAAGTGTAACTAACTAAAGGTTTTATAAAGAATAGTGCAGGTGTTAGAAAATGTAATATACTTATATTCATTAGCTAAAGCCAGCTTCATAGGGCTGTAATTTCCCTGTCTGATGACTGTGCTAAACCGGGGGTACACAAGTCTAATAGAGGGTAGTATAATTGAGTTAGATGTTATTTGCTCTCCTTTATGGATTTCTGTATTTTTCCCGTGAGCCTTCTTTGTCTGCTCGTAGATTTACATAGGGATAAAGTGTGGAGTGTTGTGCTAGTTTGCACCTGTATTGAATCAAGTGTATCTTGTATCAAATATATATTTCTCTTTACTTGTGGCTGTGTGTTTGCGGTTTTCATACCCCTAGTGAGGCAGGCTTGACGCGGATTCATGTGTTAATATTCTCTATCTTAATAAGGGAACTTTTCGATAAGTCTCCTATATATACTACAGTTGCCTTAATACAGATCACTTTTTGTAAATATTCCAATAAGGAATCTACTCTAAAAAATCTACATGATTAACCAGGGGCACTTAATTATAGATCGCACCCCGTGACTGTGACCTTCTTAGAAGAGGAGGTCGGTAAACTCCTATAAGACGGGTTCACATTAGTATTGTGTCAGGCGCTTAAGACCCTTCCCGCTAGAGTGTTGCTATACTTGCTTCCCCATAGTGGAGCAACGGGAGCGCTACGGATGAAAAACGTACTTACTACGGACAGAACGTGTAGCGCCAACAAGCAACAATATGTATCGTGCTGCCATTATTATGTATAGACTCTGGGTGTCCCAATGTATACGCTTAACGTATACAGAAAACATGATAATACACGCAGTCTCCACAAAGGAAGGACACCCCTTACAGGCGACCCCTCGTTACAGACGTGATCTCTGATTAAGCTCTGTGGACGCCTCTCTTTACTTCCAGCCTGCAATACTCATTCCTGTAAGGTTGTCTGTAATGAAGCTTTATGATAATCCTTGGTCCCATACAGCACAAAATGTTGAAAATCCAGTTGTCCAGAGACAAAAAAATTTTTTTTCTGGAGTTAAATTCTAAAATATTTGTAACTTTTTTAATTATCATAATTTTTTTCTTATTATTGGTTTGCCCCACATGGATACTGACGGAGATCACTTGATTTTGAGACACTGTCAATTTTCTGATGGGTTTCTATTAAACTATAAATCTGGCTTAATAGAATGGCTACTAGGGCCCTTAATGGACACCACCCTGGGCAGCCTTTGAGCTCGATTGCTAACGCCTGTGCTCCTGCTGCGGTACTGGATGAGTTGCAGAGTGAGCTCACATCCCTGTGCAAACCTGAATAACATGTGGCCCATTTCATCTTGCGTGTCTAAGAGTTAAACACTAGGTCAAGCCTTCTGACGCCCGGTGTTTATGTGATACGTGGCCTGTTAAATCTATCCACCACACAGCACCCAAGGACAAATGAGCCTTAATCTGTCTCTGATTGCAACCCCATTGAATACGTCTGTCTCGTCAAAAGAATACACCCTATAAAGTGTCTGACTATCTTTTTAACATGACCTATCCTCTCATCTCCTATCAATTCCCTATAAAATGTAAAGAGTTAATTTCATTAGCCTCCTTATCTATGCATGGCAGAACCTCATAAGTCTTCATATACAACTCCACTACAGATACAAGACGGAAAAAGTAGAAACGCTGCTTTGCTAATGAATATATTACATCTAAACACCTCACTAATCTTTAAAACCTTTATTTAGTTACCCTTTTAAGTATATTTCTACCACCCATCTATGACCCAGTACGGTATTACACCTCCTGGTAAAGATATTGTAGGCTTGCTACAATGAATTTTTTTCCGGCGTTCTGTGCAGATTAGTCTTGGCTCTTCTGGGACATGTATTGCTGTGCTGCTTATTTTATTGTATTTTTTATTTTCTCGTTCCCTCTCTCCTCGGCTTTTCTTATTGCTGCGCCTCACAATCCTTCGCCATACATTTTTAATGCTCTTCTGTGTAGGGCGGATTCGGGTCTTTGAGATTAGTTGGGTGGTTTTAACAAGCGTGTTGTAAGGAATATTTTCGTGTGTGTTTGGAGGGTACGATAGATGCCATCACAATACGCGCTTATGTTCCCTGGCTGGGGATTTGATCTTTTTAGACTGTCCGAAATCTGGAAAACTCTGCATAAGGTGTCTGACAGTCTGTCACTTTGTGTGTAGTGCTGGTAGCATGGACTTTATAGTTTTGTGCTTCTTGACACTTTTTTTCTGTACTGTAGTTATTTGCGTACCTACCTGTGAATTGTAAAGCAAGTCTGATTTTTTCTGGCAGGCCTTCAATACATATGATGTCATAGCGGGAAAGTTCAGGATGAAAATACAGGTGATCTGCTTTAATGTTGCCATGAACCACCGAGGTTTCCTTCACCTTACAAATGATTTTGTTTTTTATTACGAAGTATGTAGATGGGGACCAGGACGGTCCTCTATTTACTCTCCTCCAATCTAGGAAATCTACTTTCTAAATCCATCATGATAAACCAGGACCTTACAAGTAGATCTTGACACTGTCACGGACGTGTGATAATCTTCTTATATTTTTTAGCCATGGCCTCCTTCCTTCTAAATCAACCTTTAAAATTGGCTAATGCTTACCGGAGGCCTTCCAGTGCTGGTGCTGCACAGGCTTCTACAATCTGCAAGATGGACTTTCCTCCTCCTCCATAGTGTGCGACACTTCCTCTGCTGCAGATTACATCAGAAAGATGGAGGAGGAAGTGCTGAGGGAGCTGGTTGAAACAGTGTAACAGCCTGAGAAGTCTGCAGCAAGGATGGTCCTGGTAACACC
The DNA here is from genome assembly GCA_019512145.1 of Engystomops pustulosus. Lineage (NCBI taxonomy): Eukaryota > Metazoa > Chordata > Amphibia > Anura > Leptodactylidae > Engystomops > Engystomops pustulosus. Next base: position 283,673,288 of record CM033641.1, on the reverse strand, counting down.
CCCCCCCCCCAAAGCCCTTATGGTAATTAGCATAATTTTAAAAAGTTGATTTTAGAAGAAAGGAGGTAAGGAAGACTCTTAAAAACTTTTATCATTTTTTTAATAGAATGTTACTCAACTGATACCAGAATTTTTCTGTAGTTCTCACCATTCTCCATGCTGTCCGTTTTCCTTCCACATGGTGTAATTTAACTCCGGGAATCAGCTGATCAGAAGCTGAAGCGATAGTGATTGGTATTTCTAGTAATTTCAGATTTCTGTGTTGTAGACGGTCTAGATACTCTTGGTTGTTCTGTGTTTGTTATAATGAATTTCTTCTGAGACCAATGCCTCTTTTCTTTCCCCAGATTAGCTCTATACGTGTAGGAATACCTGCTACACGTAGAGCACAGAAGTCTGGCGCAACATTTTTGTCAGAGGTAAGTCATTTCTGCTAAAGAATATACTCTTATGTGTGTCATTGGAAATCGAATGACTGACCCCTTCATTAAAATTAATTATGAGATTTGGGCTATAACAGCAATCAGGACTGGCCACAGGATATGATTGTAATGAGCAGGACGACCCTAGCCCTCTCTCCACCCACTTGGCGTGTTGGTGGAATGGGCGGAGTCACAATTCCTGGCCAAACGACGACATTTTGTTACTTTTTTTAATGAATTGTACGCCAGAAAACTGGCCCCACAGGCACAATAATAATTTCCCCCAAATATATTTGCAGTGCACTCTGGGCTATCTCCTGTAGTCCCCCTCCCCTCTCCATAAACCTTTTATGTAATCCGACACCTCAAATTTCTTAAGTGATTGTGATCATTAGTATATCCCGAAGCCTCTTGTAGTAACTTGTACTATTTATATATGCAAAACACCGGGTCCATGTGGATACTAAAAGCTTTGCTGACCTTTTTTATTATTTTATTTCTCTTCTTCAATATGGGGTTTTCCCATTTCAGAAATAAATGGTTTAAGGGTGAGATATGAAGGTTATACAATTTTCCAATATATTTTTGTATAATTGCCCATGGTTTTCTATCTCTGCTTGCTGTCCTTCTAGAGAAACTTCTAGAGAACACCACAGCTCTGATTACTCTGATACTAAACTGTGTAGCTGTGCGACCACTGTCAACGTGGAAGCTTTTTATAGAAGACCAAGCCGAGATCTAGAAAACCACAAGGAATTGATACAAAGTATATTGGAAATTGTATAATGTTTTGATATACAAACATAACATTAATTTGCCGAAATGGGGACACCCCTTTAAATGTTACTGCTGTCTGCTCACTTCAGTCCTGATGAGGATGTTGTCTTAGTTTGTTTTATCTGGGGTGTACACCCGGTCCTGATGTGAACATGAGTAAATAAAAGGTAAACCACAATAGAGGTAACACTTGGTGCAGTGTACTCCCTGTATGTATACTGTCGTCTGTCTGTTACGTAGTAGCAGGGGTTGCAGTGTGGAAGTGGAGCCGACTGTCTTCAGTATTTAAGGGGTTGTCCACTCTCAGCAAATATTGATATGTTTTGTGTAGGAAAAGTTTGGGGTCAGCCAATCGATGGGTATCATCACATAGGTAGAGATAACTGGAGTCTGGGTCAAAGCAGTTTTGAAGGGATTTCCCCATAATCATGTTTTTTTATTACAATCCACAGGACATTGGATTGAGTGCCTGTCGTGGGGGATCCTAGCTGTAGCCTTGTCTAGACAAAGCTCAGCTGGATACAATTTATCACTAACACAACTCTCTGGTTTTATGCAACATTCTTGTATTGTAGCTGTGTTTTCTCCAGGATAGTAGGTGGTGGCACACGTGCGCTTTGAACCCGTTTTAAGCTTTCTGTTTTTCAGTTTTTTTGACAGTTTTGTTTAGTTTTCCAATGGTCATATAAAAATAATTGGGAAAACATTAAAAAACGGATGTGTTATCCAAAACAATGCGTTTTCAAAAATGTGTGCTTTTTTTTAACGGACGGCTTAAAAAACGGCCTTAAAATGGGTTCATAACGCTGCCACCACCCTAAGGGATTTGCTGCCCTCCCAAAGTAAAACTTTCCACAAAGGAATTGAACATCTTTGTAAAAAAAATATGAATAAAAAAAGCAATAATATTAATAATTGTATATACCCTATATTTATATAGTGAATAGCCTTTGGATTACCGAGGAAAGTACAAGGGGCATGGCGTGGCTGAGTGGTTGGCATTACACTACATTACAGCTGGGTTCAAGTCCCGTGTCAACATCTTCAAAGAGTTTGGTATGTTCTTCTCCATGTTTGCGTGGGTTTTCCTCCGGTTTCCTCCCGCACATCCAAGGCATACTGGTAGGTTTGATTAGATTGTGAGCCCAATCGGGACAGACCGATTTGGCAAGCTCTGTGCAGCACTGCGTAATCTGCGTGTCACGTATAATATAGTAATTACTTGTATATGTAGTTAATTTAAAAATATATTATAAAATAAAATAGCCAAAAAAATGCACAACCATTGGCTCCCCTGTTTAATAGACTGTTGTACATTTGTGTGGGTGGCCATAAAATAAATTTAGAACCACAGGGCAGTTGCCGGTCTTTGTTGTATATGGCTGCACAACACACCCGCTACAGCCTGCAACTGCCTGCTGTAGCGGGTGTTTATCTGTCGATATTGGGTCACTGCTGACACTTCTGTATACAAAAGTTTGTTTCTTTGTTTTTTTTTTTTTTTTTTTTTTTTTTTTTTTCTTTAGACACCTCCTCTGTCTCTATATTTACAATCCCCTCATCCAAGAGAAAGCACTTTGAACATAAATTATAATGCACCACAAAAGCGGTTTTCGGTAAAGGGCTGAAATTGTTGTACAGTCATAAATCATGCCCTGATACTCCGCTGTTTCTGGGCCGACACACACAACGCCTCGTGCTAGTCTCTGCTTCCCGCTTCCTCTCTCCTCGTCTCTAAGAAATGCCCCTCAGCCAATCACTTGCCAGAGTACATGCATAGTAGATGCAAATATGATAATATGAAGCACAAGCATAGTGTTGTCCATACACGTACAGGCAGTCCCCGGTTACATACAATATAGTTCCATATGTTTTTTCCCTAAGTTTGTATTTGTATGTAAGTCGAAACTGTATATTTATAATTGTAGTTCCACATTTTTTTTTTTTTTTTTTTTTTTTGCTCCATTGACAATTGGAGTTTCAACATTTTTGGCTGAATGGGACCAAGATTATCAATAAGCTTCATTACAGACACTTTACAGCAATCATTGCAGCCTGGGAGCTAAAGTAAAGCATCATACAGGTCACAGTCTATACTAGGAGTCTCTATAGTAACGCACAGAGAGCTTCACCAGAGGTCACAGTGGGCAGAGGGGGTCCGTCTGTAACTAGGGGTTGTCTGTAGGTCGGTGTTCCTTCAGTAGAGACTGCCTTATACATTTATGGAGCCTGCGTTTAGGATAATCTACTGGAAATATATATATAACTTGTACATACATGCGATAGAGATTTCTACTTGTTTTTCCCATCCGCTCCGTACTTCTCGCGCACAGGCTGATTATTCCTCACCACCGTTCATTTTAGCATGCTCTTACTTTTTTGCTTACACGCTTGCTTTTCCTGCTTCATGGCACGATGGGTCGGCCCATGGGAGAGCACATCGAGGTTTGTGTTCTACAAAGAGCATTTAGAAGTGCTGAAAATACATAGTTGGGAAAGTGGTTTATGAGTTTATTAACAGTGAGGTTGAATAATCATCACTGCTGCCTACAGTAATCCGAGCGCTTTTGATCTTCCCTGAACGTAGTCACACTTTCTCTAGCTCTATTCAGAAGAAGGAGGAGGGCGATCTGGGAAGCCATTCTAATTCACACTCTAAGTATAGGAGACTAAGTATCTAATGAGAGAACAATTCTCTATATTAATGATCCTTTAGATGCCTATAGAAGTTTATTAGATCCGGCAGCACACTCACGTGTCACACCCTGAACATATACTCCGACATGATGTAAAGAACCAATTAGCTTTTCACACTTTATGCTTCATTATGTCTGTCTTGTCAATTTTGCTGGGCAGATACAAGATTAGCTACCACGAGTTCATGCCCACGTTAGGGGTCCACCCTATTTTTACAGCCATTTCGTAAGGCAAGAAAGCCACGAGATGTTTGCTCGTAAATGGCTTAATCGTTTTAACCGGATCTATGGAAACTACAAGCAAGTCCACCCTAAAGGAAATCTACCATTAAAATGAAGTATGATAAACCAGGGCACCTACTCCGTGACTGTAGTAATATCTTATATTTGTTAACCATGCCTTCCTTTTATATCTAAAATCCACTTTTACAATTCTGTTAATGAGCCTGAGGAGCTTTGGTGGGTGTTTCCAGAGCCCCTTCGCCGCAGTCTCACAGCTGTTACATGTCTCTCTCTCCACCTGCTCCCCTCCCCTCCTTCTTCCTGTGTAATCTTGCAGCAGAGGGGAGACCTGCTTTTTGTAACAGTCACTGTTCTCGAGAAAAGACATCACTGAGGAGCTCTGGAAAGCTCATCAGCATAATTTTAAAAGTTTATGTTAGAAGGAGAGAGGCCATAATAAATATGACGAATACCACAGTCACAGTATCTGGATCTATGAGTAAGTGTCTCTGCTTTATCATGCTTTATTTTGATGGTAGAAGGCGGTGAGTGAATATGCTATACATTGCTGTTTATCTCTAATTCGAAAATATATAATTTTTTTTCTAAATTGGGGAAAATAAGATTACAGTAGGTTACAAATCCAAAGCTTCAGCTAGTTTGTGGTCTCTAATTAGTTAGCCAAACAAAGTTTTAATAAAACTACATACATAATAGTCCATATAATAAGAGCAAACTTTTGTAATGCACTGTATCAAAGAAATCTGTTTCCTTTTTATCTTTCTTTTTCCCCTGCCTTTCATCCTTATTTCATTTTCCATGAAAATCCATCATGATAAACCAGGGACACTTACTCATAGATCCAGGCACGTGACGGTGGTAATATTCTTATATTTGTTATCCATGGCCTCCTCCTTCTTATATCATTTATGCCAGAGGGGGGTTGTTATCAGAGCACCTTGATGTCTACAGCTTCACAGGCTGTTACAGTGTGCAGGGACACTTCCCCTCCCAGTAGGTGCTGAAGCTTCCTGTGCTGCAGTGGATTACATTGGGCATATGGAAGGAAGTCCTTAGGGAGCAGAGGGGTAAGAGAAACGCAGAGCCTTTGAATTTGCTACATGGATGGGCTCTGGAACTGCCACAGTAGCACTTCGGCTTATTAGTATATTATATAGTGATTTTTGTGCCATGAATTACAAATATAGAAGATTATCACAGTCCACACTGCCTGGATATATAAGTGTCCCTGTCTAATACTTAACTCTTTATTGACAGCCACTTTATATCTATCTTCTTAGAGAGCTGGATCATTAAAACAGATTTCTCTAGGTATCGGAAAGATGAGGTGGCGTTTTTTCAGATCATTGATTTCTCACTGAACGCATTTTGGCTTACGGACAGATACATATTGGTTTTCTCTCTCCTGGCTTCAGTGTTTTTCACCAATGCCTTACTGAACTATTCTTTTCAATGGGCTTTTTCACACTTCAGAGAAAAAAAAACTGATCATTTAGAACCTGCTGTGTTTGTGTTCACTGACATTAGATGAGTAAAAGAACTGAAGTAGGAAACCCATGAAAGAATGGCTCAGTAGGGATGAGTGAAAATCACTGAAGCCAGGAAAGCAAACCTGTGTATGTGTCCATAAGCCAAATCGTTCTGTAAAAAAATTGATTGTAAAAAACCCCCCACCCTTTAATATAGCCTCCTCACCTGTCTGAAGTGGTTTACTGACCTCAGAAGGCTTTCAAATATACTGCTCACTACAGGAGCGAGAGCAGAAAACAGGCACATAGAAGCTGATTTTACTTGATGTATTTTCCAATTTATATCATCCTGCTCTATTAATTTATGAAATAATGAAAAGAATCTGCGAAATATTTACTTTGCTTTAAGATCCATTGCCATCAAGAGAAGATACAGTACTTTCTGCAGTAGACATCCAGCAGCTACGTCATTATTCCCTGCACCTTTGTTGTAAAAATCAGCTCATTTATGTGCATCATAGTGGTGCATATGCTGATATGTATGGGACATGTATACTATGTACATGACCATGGCTGCACAAGAGATGGGGGGTGGCATTTGGGCAATGAGGATAAACTGCTGATTAGATGCCAAGCAAATTCTATGTTAATTTTAAGGATGGATACACCTCGATTGTTAAAAATGACTTTAATCTCCCCGACTTCTATATTTAGTGAATACTTGCTTTTTATAAATTACTCTCAAATAATCTTGTTGCTGACTTATATCCTTAGATTGTCTCTTTCAGGAACCTACATTGATTTTCATGCTTTCTAAGCAAACATACAGTGAGAATGCTGTAACTACACTGATGCAGGATCATATCTTGGTTAATCCTGTGCTCAGTGGTTTTGCTGAAAAAACAATTGACATTCAGGACCGTGGGAAAGCTGGCTGCCTACATTAACACATTACACACAGAAGCTTTTAAATACAAATGGAGGTTAGTCTCATACAGAGCAGCTGTGCAGCATGGTGGTGCAGCAATTGATTATTCTGCCTTCAGGCACAACCCAGTGGTTACATCATATTCTCCTGCAGAGAAAACCCACATGCTAGAAAGCGCTGAGCCAGCTATAGAAGCGAGACAGATTCATTATCATAATGTTTATCTGTTTTTTTATCAGCAAAACCACTCAGCACAGGATTAAAAAGATATGATTCTGCATCAGTGTATCATCTGTAGCTGTTTGTTTAATAATGCATCAAATCAAATGGTAGGTTTCCTTTATTCATTTCCAGAAGAATTTATTAAACTGACAATGGGTATTTGATTCACCTCCACTTGACCAGCCTGATGGCATTTGTATTGTTTGGCCAGTTTTGATTGGTCAAAAGGAATCGTAACACAACCAGTTAACCAGATGTTTTGTCCATCTCTCCTCAGACAGCAGGGACTAGGTGATTTGGGAATTTGATAGTAATGATTGGCTGGAACAGTGAGATTGGTAAATGTGTCCCATCTTTAAAAGTGACCATACACACATACTAGCCTCAAAATCTAAAAAAATAGTCAGGCTCACTGTATGGCTGCCTAAAAATTATATTTTCGCATTTTCTGCTTTTGCCTCAGATGATTGGTTCTATACACTATATTTGTGTTTAATGATGATGTAGGAGGTGGAGTTTAAATAATTTGCAATCGCGATGATTTCCATCAGGATTCAGTATGTCCCTTGTATACTCCTATGTACCTGGTGACTCGGCGATGGGAATGCTGGCTTTGTTTTATTTTATATGCTCCTACTCAGGAGGTCAGGTTCTCTTCAACTGCTCAAGTTACCTGTCGGCAAAAATTGACCTAATAACCACCAGAGTAAGTTTCAAATGGGTCAACGCCTTCCGTTCATTTTCTTTTTATGGTCCAGTATGGTGGTGGCATCCAGAACATCGACTAGTGAGAATAAGTTGGTTGTATTAGTCCCATAGTGTGAGAGATTGTTCTGAAGTCAAGCTCTCCCTGCCTCAAACACCCCCTCTGCTGAATTGATGATATGCACCAGACTAGACTGGTTATGAGGGACTTGGAGGAGGACCTCAGGAAAACGCAGCATTCTGAGGTTGGGAGAGCTTGACTTCAGAGCTGAGCTCTCCACCTCTGAACTGACTTCAAAATGGTTGTAGAAAACACAAGTAGATTTTTTTTTTTTGGATGATCCACCTCTCTGGACCATAAAAAGAAACTTTTTTTTTTTTTTTTTTTGGTCAATTTATTCAGACCAAAATGACTATCTTTGGAAGTACCATCCCCACAAACCCTTACAACTTTCCTGTGAAGAGTATTGCTTCATTGACGGGTTCTGTAGGATTTACCTTGTATTTTCTTTATGAATACTGAGCACAATCTTTTCTGCTGTTTTTGAAGCTTTAATTGTTTCCAATAAAGAGGAATTTCATAACCCAATAAAACCTTACTATACCAGCCTGTTTGTATATCATATTGTGCTGCTCTATTGTTCCGGTATATTCTGCGATGTCTGGATACATTGTATAATTGAAGATTTATTGAGTATCACGATTGTTCTTCATTGGTTTTGTGCTTGTATAAAAACTAAGTGATGACACTTAATGTTTCAGACTCTTTAGATATATTGAGGCTTGGAGATTACTGTTGGAACCAAAAAGTTGGTTTCCCCGTACAGTCGCTACATCAGCTTATCTATTTTCTTAAGGTAACGTGACGCTAGATGTAAGCTAATATAGTGAGGGGTATATGTAGAGGAGATCGATGGTTCCTAGATTCGGCAGCACTCTGTAGGGAATGAAAAAACAAGTGGATTTATTCCAAACACATTGTTAGAGACGAAGCAGCTTGTCGGACAGTGTGGAACTGGACTGCGGATTTGGCCTCTGGTGGGTAATATCTTGGATTTTTTGTGCGGTTTAGCATGCCTCATTCATTTGATTTTTACTTGCGGGATTCCATGTTAATAATGACTTTTGGCTGTGTCTGTATTTAATGCCAGGACCTACATTGTTAGTTGTATGTTTTTGCATCCTCCTAGCCAGTTATACCCACACTGTCCACTTGTTTGTATAATTAATGTTTTTATGTTTAATCACTTTTAGGGCTCATTCACTCGGCCGTTCATGGAGACGTACATGTGGCCGCATATACGTCCCCATAGACGGCAATGCAAGCCCGGTGCTATATCTTTCTGCGAGTGTGCGGCCGTGCCACCGCGTTTTCTATGGAGGGGTCACCTCCTCGTGGCTGCATTACTGTGTGTGAATAATGGGTGTTTTTAAAACAGGGTGGGTTTTTCTCTCTTTTTTTTTCTTTTTCTTTCTTTATTTTTTTTATGAATTTCATGTGTATTTTTCTTTCAATAAAGATTAAATTTTTATTTATTTTTTTTTCAATGATTTGTTGGATTTGGTGATTTTTTGTTCTGATAGTGGTTTGAAGAGATAGTGTAGTACCTGCAGTTGTTATTGTTGTTTTTTGGTGTATCTAAGTTTTTTTTTTTATTGATTATTATGATTATGTGAAGAGGTGACGATGCATGTCTGTGCCATTCTCTAGTCAATGCAGTGGAAGTTACAGCAATATTCAAGCCAAGTGCAGGAATGTCACCTTTTACTAGAAAGGGCAGAAGACTGAGGCTGTGATCTTTATGCATTGACTGTTTTTGATAGGTTTTTGTTTTTTTTTTTCCCCCATTATCTAATATGATAAACGGTTGTAAGCAGCTAAACACATGGAAAACGGTCAAAAATTTAATCGTTTTAAAACACATTCTTTTTTAAATGAACTGAAAACGCATGGTTAAAAACGGACCAAAAGCGCCATGTGTGGCACCACCCTAAGCAGGGGGTTAGGAACTGCTGTGTTCTGGATAGCTGGTGCTTCTACAGTTATACAAGTCCTTAAGACCCTCTTTCACACCTGAACGTATTACAGCCGCATGCTGAGAGAGGAAGAGAGATTTGTAACGTGTAGGGCAGTGATGGCGAACCTTTTAGCGATCGAGTGCCCAAACTGCAAGCCAAAACCCACTTATCTAACACAAAGTGCCACATGGTAATTAGGAGAGCAATATTACCTACATAAGGGCCAAATAATACTGCCACTGTTTACCCACCACTATAGTATGCATAACAACAGACATATACAGTACACACATATATACAGTATGCATAACACAGACATATACAGTGCACCACATATATCAGTATGCATAGCAACATATAGTGCACACGTATATACAGTATGCAAACACAGACATATCAGTACACACATATATACAGTATGTGCATAACACAGACATATACGTGCCACACTATACAGTATGCATAACACAGACTATACAGGAATGCATACACAGACCATACGTACCAGACATATACAGTGCACACATATATACAGTATTGCATAACAACAAACGACATATACAGTATCACACACTATATACAGTATGATAACACATACTATACAGTCACACATATATACAGTATGCATAACACAGACATATACAGTACACACATATATACAGTATGCATAACCATACAGATACAGTGCACAACATATAACAGTAATGCATACACAGACATATACACGTATCATGATCATATACACAGACATATACAGTACACACATATATACCAGTAGTCAACACAGTATATACAGTACATGCATAACACAGACCTATACAGTACACACATATAACAGTATGGCATAACACAGACATATACAGTGCCACATATATACAGTATGCATAACACAGACACTAATATCGTACACACTATATACAGTATGCATACACAGACCATATACATTGCACACATATATACAGTATAGCATACACCACATATACGTATGCATAACACGACATAAACAGTCAACAGACATATCAAGTGGGCACCGTATTCCATAATGCATAACACGACATATACAGTCACACATATATACAGTAGTCATAACACAGACATACAGTCACACATATATCGTATCATAACACAGACATATACAGTGCACACATAACATTAAAAATATACAGTATGCATAACACACACATACAGTAACAACATATATACAGTATGCATAACACAGACAATAATATATCTGTGTACTGTATATGTCTGTGTTATGCATACTGTATATATGTGTGCACTGTATATGTCTGTGTCATGCATACTGTATATGTCTGTGTTATGCATACTGTATATATCTGTGTACTGTATATGTCTGTGTTATGCATACTGTATATATCTGTGCACTGTATATGTTTGTGTTATGCATACTGTATATATGTGTGCACTGTATATATGTCTGTGTTATGCATACTGTATATATACGTGTGCACTGTATATGTCTGTGTTATGCATACTAATAGTGGTGGTAAACATGTGGCAGTATTATTTGGCCCTTATGTAGGTAATATTGCTCTAAATTACCATGTTGGCACTTTGTGGTAGATAAGTGGGTTTTGGCTTGCAGTTTGGGCACTCGATCGCTAAAAGGTTCGCCATCACTGTCCTAGGGGTTACTTTAGTCAGGACATTTGAATGTGTGTTTTTTCGTTTATTCCTGGGTTTGAACTTGTTTGATTTATCTTAGAGGTTGATACATCAGGCAACTGATTCTAAGGGTTTTTGCGACATTTTATTAGAAAGTTGCACAAAAGTCCTAGGCTTGATTGGGACTGGAGTTTATTTGCGACTTTAAACCCCAATTTGTGCCAAAATAACACCATTTTATCACATTTTATCTCACTTGTTATGCATCTACATCTGGATTTTAAAGCTATACCAGGAGCAACACTAACTTAGCAAGGAGAGTTGAAAATATGCGCAAATATACAATTGCACCAAAAAAAAATTGCAGATAT